>OLKM01001530.1:25000-59782 GCA_900291075.1 Melanogrammus aeglefinus
CTTTCCCAGCATGCCTTAATTGGCTCCCAGCTAGTTAGTCGTTAAAAGTTAATTGAAGTTGTACCCTAATCTATTTCAGCAACAAGGCTGTCTGCATACATAATTAAGCAGTATCACGCGATAGGGAGTTCTGCGGTCGCTGAACTCCGGCAGGGCTGGGATTCGGTCGTTGTTGAAAATGCTGCAGGCCCGTCGCTGAAGATAATCACGGCGTGCTGATGTTCAGTATCACAGCACGACCCCAAGTCTGATACTGCTTTTACACAACAGTTCCAAAGGCGCTTTTTATAAGTTAACAAAAACAGTAAAAGTTATATGAAGAATAACAGCAAATGATTTGTTTGTAAAATTCTTTATTTGGCTCCGCCCATAAAAATAGTTCTGCCACTGGTTTAGGATAGGACCAAGCAAAACATTAACGTTTTTACGCAGCTTGCTTGATACTTTGTGTAGATCTTCATGTTACTTTGAGCTACGTCCGTTTATCGTATGTTTCAATGTATTGATGAAATATGAAATTGTTGACAGTCTTTTTCCTGGCAATTGTGAGTCCGATGAGTGTTTTGTACAGTAATTAACTGTTAAAAGAAGCACCTGTAAAGGCGGAGTGATACATGTGAAGGGAAAAGTCCCAGGGGTGGTGTACTCTATTTCAGCACTCATGGAATGCCCCTTATCCAATCAAATGCCAATGTCGGAATAATAGCCATCAAACCGGCTAGGAGGTCGCATCGCATCGCAGCCAACGTCGTTCCAGAATACATTTTTGTAGTAGCTTTTCTTACCGAAGTACACTTTATAATATCTTTATTTAATAAAGTCTTCTACAGTAATTTTGTGTTTTTACATGAAATAGTCGGAGCGTACATGAGATTATTGGCAATTAGGCCTAGTTGTAGTTTAGTTCAAAGCACGCATTGGGCCGAAAATGATAGACAAAAGTGACGTACAATGAGTCGTGACTGTTCTGTGATTCATTGGGCATGTTGCCACCTAGCGGCCAGGGCGTGTAACATCCCAAATACGCCTAAAAACCGCACCGTAATCCCTTAAATTGTTTTCTGTTTATGCAGTAGAGCAGACATTCGGTGTTGTGTGGCAACAAAGAGATAATTAATTGCCTGTAACCAGCATTACTTGTCATATACATGTGTGGGTTTGTGTACGTGTGTGTGTGTGTGTGTGTGTGTGTGTGTGTGTGTGTGTGTGTGTGTGTGTGTGTGTGTGTGTGTGTGTGTGTGTGTGTGTGTGTGTGTGTGTGTGCATGTGTGGGTGTGTTTCATGGAGTTGGAGGAAGATATACCCAAATGAGAGCTGCTCATTAATATAAAATCTGGGACGACCCTCAACACACAGAGTCCTGCAGGCAAGACGACCAAATACAAAGAAAACTCATTGAACTGAAGGACATGAGGAATAGATTGATTGACAGATCTAATGATTGCCTGCGGATGATAATAATAATTGATTGATTTATAGATAGATTGATGAATAAATATATAAATATGAATATATACTTAATAGCACACTCCCTACATGGATGGGTATGGTTTGTGTGTGTGTGTGTGTGTGTGTGTGTGTGTGTGTGTGTGTGTGTGTGTGTGTGTGTGTGTGTGTGTGTGTGTGTGTGTGTGTGTGTGTGTGTGTGTGTGTGTGTGTGTGTGTGTGTGTGTGTGTGTGTGTGTGTGTGTGTGTGAGGAGGAGACCGAGGGAGAGGAAGAGATTGGTAGAAGGAGGGGGGGTTAGAGATCGAGAGAGAGAGAAATACAGAGAGAGAGAGAGAGAGCAACTTAGATTGAGACTGGGATAAGTGAGAGTTAGAGAGAGAGAGAGTGAGATAATAAGATAGAGAGAGAGAGAGAGAGAGAGAGAGAGAGAGAGAGAGAGAGAGAGAGAGAGAGAGAGAGAGAGAGAGAGAGAGAGAGAGAGAGAGAGAGAGAGAGAGAGAGAGAGAGAGAGAGAGAGAGAGAGAGAGAGAGAGAGAGAGAGAGAGAGAGAGAGAGAGAGAGAGAGAGAGAGAGAGAGAGAGAGAGAGAGAGAGATAAAGAGAGCATGAGTGAGATATAGAGAGAGAGAGCGAGGGCGAGAGTACGTGAGAGAGAGAGAGAGATAAAGATAAAAAGAGAGAGAGAGCGAGAGGAGCGAGAGAGAGAGAGAGAGAGAGAGAGAGCGAGAGAGAGAGAGAGATAAAGAGAGCATGAGTGAGATATAGAGAGAGAGAGCGAGGGCGAGAGTACGTGAGAGAGAGAGAGAGATAAAGATAAAAAGAGAGAGAGGGCGAAGAGCGTGCGGGAGAGAGATAAAGACAGAGGGGGAGCTCTTGGGATTCCTCAGGTCAGCCTAGATTTGCACCCTGGTGACAGGGCAGATCAGGATCAAAGCCCGCAAGGGCGGTTTCTGCCCTTTCGGTCTCAGCCCCGCCCCTTTTCTTTGCCCCAACCCACCCTGCTTTCCATTCAGTAACAGTAACACACACTCATAGTGGGGGTGAAGTCCTCCTTGTACAGGACTCACTGGATCAATGCTTCCTTTATGTAGAGAAGACTCTTCAGTTTCTGTTTACCTTCCTGGGCTGGCCTGGCCTGGGGAGAACCAATCATCATCCAGGAACAGGGGCGTCTAGTACCACCCCATTGGTCGGTCTCAACGGACCAATAGGGGTGGGCCCGGGACATGTCTTGTGATATGAGTCATGAGGGGGAGGGGTGGGGGGCACTCTAAAAGCAATGTGTACAACTGGATTAAAGTCATCCAGTTGAACCACTGTTGAGGAAATTCACTGACTTTTTCCAAAGCGACTTTGCAGGGACGCAGAGTTGATAAACAGCTTCTGCAAAAGAGTCAAGCCTCACTTGTTCACCCCCCCACCGCTTTTTACACCCTTGTTATACTGTATGTTGTAGGTCCTGTGATTTAGCATAGCCATAGTCCTTAGCATTTTGTATCATCTTATCCTAGCTATCTTTGTTGTATACGGGGAATGGGTTGACCTAGCGATTGTTAGTGTTTGGCGCTTGTTTCTATATGAACCTTACTGTACCGACACAGCGATTTATTGTTGTTTCTATATTCTTCTGACAAATGTACCTATTGTAAGTCGTCTTGGTTAAATGTGGCTGCTAAATGCCCTGAATGTCAATGTACACGCAGACACAGAGGACACAGAGGATTGAACAGATCAGCAGGGAGTCAAACAACCATAACCACCATAGACTTAAGAAAAACGACATTACCCAAGGGGCAACACACAGATAATCCTGCCACCCAAACAAGACTCAGATCTTAATGCAATCCATCATCACTGCATCATTCAATTAGGATTAATTCCCACCATCTGTCCAACCATTCCCCCCCATCCCCCAATTTTCACCCATCTGTCATGTCCTTCAAAGCATGCATCGGTCGTTCTTTTGTCATCCATTCATTCATTCGTCAATCAATTCATCCATCCATCCATCCATTATGCTACTATCTATCCAGCCCCCCGTCTATAAATCTGTCCGTCCTTCTCTCATTCAGCCAGGCACATTGCGTTAGGTATGAACCATAAATAGAACAGAGGACGCTTCGACACGAACCAACCCAGCTTAGAGGACACAGCACCCACGTGCTGAGTCACGAGCGCTGACAGCTCGGTTGATGCAGGGGGGGGGGGGGGGGCACGTGACGCGGCTGCCTCGTAACGACCCGACGTCCCGGCTGCGGTTACCCCTAGCAACGAGTGTCATCCGGACCGAGTTCGGGAATTTAATTAGAACGATTGCGATTGTTTTAAGGGATGATGGTTAAGAGATAAACAAATATCCCATGTTGTAAGCAGACAGTCATTGGTTGTCGGGGAAAATCTGTCCCTAGGGGGTGTTCTTCATTTCCACGCGTCACTCTCACAAATAAACAAACAAACAAACAAACACACAGACACAAAGCCCATATGGCCGTCAGTGTCTGTTTGACTTAATCCCCAAACAGAGCTTGTCATGATGACCTACTTCGGACCACGGCCCAACAGAACATTCGTCATTACTCCGACCGAAAATATTCAGCAAACACAACAGATAGGACACGAGATATGACGCCGTGTTCCCCGGTGCCTCGAGCCGGTACCGTCCCATCCCTGCACGCCCCCCCCCCCCCGCCCCCCCCCCATCCCATCCATGGACCTATTAAAGAGATCCCATCCCTCCCGCCGGCCCCCTGTATGGCGGGATGGAAAGAGACACACAGGCCCCGCCCACTGTACGTTCGGAGCCTTGGAGGAGGGCAGGCCCCGCCCACTGTACGATCGGAGCCTGGGATCCATAGGGCCACCCCCCCCGTCCGGCCCCGTGCGTCCCTACGTCACCGAGCGGCGGCGGCTTCCCCTGTGAGTGGATTCAAACGCTCCACACCAGAGACCCATCCTCACGCAGCAACACGAGCAGGTCAGCAGCGAGCACGCAAGGAAAACACCGCCGCGGGACACGAGCCATTACTGTCCTTACTGTCCGAGGTAAGCCGTGATGTGGCGCTCGATCAGTCGACGTGTGTGTGTAGGAAGCCGAACGCCGATGAGTCTGTGCGTGTGTGCGTGTGTGCGTGTGTGTGTGTGTGTGTGTGTGCGTGTGTGTGTGTGTGTGTGTTGTGTGTGTGTGTGTGTGTGTGTGTGTGTGTTGTGTGTGTGTTCTCCCGGTCGCGTGCCCTCACATCACAAAGAAACACTTTGCGCGCGATGCGACCGCGGTGTCTCCTTGACGCCAGGATCCCGTCCTCGGCCGCAGTCGCCAAGGAGTCTAGTAGTTAAATATTTTAAAAGGATGTAGCCCCGTGTCCCGTGTCCTCTATGTCCTGGGGACGTGACCACATTGGCTAACCCACAACAGGCGAGGTTTGGCCAACTCTAAATTATTGATCTTATTTGGTGGGACACCGAAGAAGAGCTCGAGAGGCCCAGCGGGTCGGCCGGATTCAACCGGTCTTCAGCCCGCGAACAGCACACACACACACACACACACACACACACACACACACACACACACACACACACACACACACACACACACACACACACACACACACACACACACACACACACACACACACACACACACACACACACACACACACACACACACACACAGCGCATGCCCCGTCTTCATCCTGGGACCGCGGGCTATGATGATGATGATGAAGAGTCCCACCGCGTCGCATCAGTGTTGAATGTGTCTGATGATGTAGCCCACCATCACACTAGTCCCTGGTCTTCCCACCAGTCCTCCAATTTAACGGAGCAGAGGCGAAACGTTGTCTGTTATGGTCCGTGTCTGTGGTGGGTCTCGTGGGCTAGCTAGTGGGGATGTTGTGTGTGTGTGTGTGTGTGTGTGTGTGTGTGTGTGTGTGTGTGTGTGTGTGTGTGTGGTGTGTGTGTGTGTGTGTGTGTGTGTGTGTGTGTGTGTGTGTGTGTGTGTGTGTGTGTGTGTGTGTGTGTGTTTGTGTGTGTGTGTGTGTGTGTGTGTGTGTGTGTGTGTGTGTGTGTGTGTGTGTGTGTGTGTGTGTGTGTGTGTGTGTGTGTGTGTGTGTGTGTGTGGTGTGTGTGCGCGCGCGCTCGCGCGTGTGTGAGTGTGTGTGATTCTGCTTGTTAGCTGATCAGGATTAAGTAGAACAGATGTGAACCGGAAATTTCAATGTTTTCTTAATTTTTAAAATGTGACAGGATGTCACTAGAGGAAGAATCTTCCACAACGCGTAACCTGCCTGACCGTTGCATTCCCAGTACAGTATTCGTAACATACGAAAAGTACCTTACGTTTTAAGAAACGTGACTTTAGTTTACGATCCTTATCCTTGCTTGAACTGCGCATGCGCAGTGTAGTCGAGCCCTCTTGGTTTACGAGGCGCTTATCGCACCGCTCAAAGTGTCAGACGCTCTGATCAAAACAGAGTGTACTCTGATCAGCTTAGGAATGATGAGTAGGCCTACTGTCTTCTTAAAGACAGGGTTTCACTATAACCCCATCTCCATGTTATCTCCAAAGCACTCGAGACACTGTGTAGCCTACATGCGAGGTTTACGGTTGTTTTAAAACGGTCCAAGAGGTGTATTGCTGCCCCCCTTGCACTTGTGTTTACTATTATGCCCTGAGATGCAAGTCTCTGTGGTGTCAACAGTCTGGTCCATTCACTTTTCCGCGATGGAAAAATGTGAAAAGCTGCAGTGACGTTGTAACGTGATTATTACAAACAGCCAGCATGTTTATCCATCATTTAATTTAAACTTTTTTTAAAAAAAAGTGAAGTCCAGTAATGTTTTGCTGCCTTCACGGACGTGATGCCAGCAAAACATTGATTGACTAACATTTTTCAGGAGCAATTGTATTTCATTCCTTATTCCCCCCTCCCCTTTATGTAACTAATATCAGTAATGGTAGACGTTAAAAATATATTTTGTTCAGGCATTCTCCCCCCCCCCCCCTCCCTCTTTATCCATTCTCTTATCTTTATTAAAACAATGCCACAGCCTGCTTAACAGAGGAAGCAGAGGATTCTGGGATTTGGAGTGTTTTGCTGTTTCAGAGATTTCTGTTTTGATTTGTTGCCATGTAAACTTGTAATTCACTTATTGTGGTTGTTCTATAAACAGCTACTGGTATGTTACTAGTGTGCGTGCCTGTGTGAGTCATAGGACTTGTACAGCCTCTTCACCTCATACCAAACTGTAATTATCTTTCTGTCTTCATTCAATTTCTCCCCTCGTTTCTCTTACCAATATGCAAAGTTACCCACGTCTTAGAAACATTCCAGATGCTTTACAGGTTGAGGGCTGTTACCATCAAAAATAATAATAATATAATATAGTGCTGCCCATGGAACGCAGTGAACTTCATATCAGCTGATGAGAGGAGGAATTAAATAACTTATTAAATTGTGTTTATTTTGTACGCCATGGCTAAAGGTAACTCAAGGTCACGCCAAACAAATATAATGTAATATATAACTTTATCAACCCTGTTTATGCATTAATAATGCCTCCACATTTCCATATGCTTCTTGAACATCTTTCTTTTTAACTTGTTGACAAATCCATCAAAACTGGATTGGATTAATTAAGTTTTCGCCCAAGAAAATCTTGGAGAATCGGTAACCCTATCCGCATCTCTGACCTCAAATCAAAGATGAGATTTTCTGTCGATCCCATTATGCATAAAACCCCTGCGCAGACGATCTAATCATTAACCGAGTCATTAGTTGAGCACCATCAGAGCAAGGCTGGATGGGAATCCAAACTCTAAAGGCCATACACCTTTTGATGTGCCTTTGAGCACATCAAAGAACGGAGGCCTATACAATCAAAGCGTGGGTTTTATGTATTTTCACACAGGACCCCCTGCCTCGCCGCGTTTATGTTCAGGATGCACGTAACCCGCTAGTCTAGTGGGCCCCTCGTATCAGGACCCCATTGTTTCTAACCTGGCCCTTTGACTCTACCAGGGGGGGGATTGTTTGTTCTCTTGGGACAGGCGTGGCTGTGTTTACGGCAGGGTCCCCACCACTACACGCTGGTCGACGGGTGGGTGGGGTACAGAGGATCCGAGGCCGATTGTTCGGGTGCCCCGGGTGCACTTTGACCCGCGGTAACCACGGGAGAACCGAAACAAACGTTTTTTTCCATCGGGTTACCTAAGAGCCGTGAGCTCTTTGGTTGACCTTGACCTCTGAGTATGTGTGGTTGGGGACGGGGGTCGAGGTGGTGGAGGCGGTGGGGTAACCGCCTCAAGACTTTTAGCTCTTTCGCTGGGGTTACAACATTGCGGTGTAGCCCTAAGAATGTATACAGTACATTGACATTCAGGGCATTCAGCTGACGCTTTTATCAGAAGCCACTTACAATACGTACTTGTCAGAAGAAAGAGAAATAATATATCGCTGTCTGTAAAGTAAGGATGTTCATAGAACCAAGTGCCAAGCACTTACAATGGCTAGGTTAATCCATTCCCTGTATACAGCAAAGACAGCTAGGATATTATGCTACATACTAAGTACTATTATTAAGTGCAAGGACAACATACTATAAGCGCTTAAGAGGGGTGCGTGTGTGGGCGTGATGGGAGGGGGGGGGGGGGGGGTGAGTGTTCACTAGTGCACTAGTGTTCCAGCGATAACACTGCTGGGAGACTGGTCCCAGACACTTGATAAACAAGACGTGCCACCTTTATCTAACTCCGTAGCCATTAGCCAACGGGGTCACCGGTAACCGACCCAGTCACACACCGTCTGGAGGTCTAATCAGACCTCGCCCGTCTGACCCCGTAGTAAAGCTGAGACCTGACACAACGGTGATGGTATTGTGTGTCACTGTCCTCCACGTTGTGGAAGAGCTGGACCCGATCCAAGCAGAAGTAGTGTGTTGTGTTAAGTGCGAGCCAAGCAGGAGGAAACATGTGTGTTAGCCCCCCCTTTACGGACTGATGCTGTGAGGGGAAAAGGTCAGCACATTCACACCAAGCACCTCAGGGTTCAGCCCCAGACAACAGGGCCCCTTCGGACCCCAGTGGGCGATGGGAAAATGTTCTCATGTGTTTATTTACATCGACTCACTCACTCGCCCACTCGTCATTCAGTGTCTGAACATGCAGTGTAATCCTGGGTTATAAAGTGCTAGGTATGTATGTGGTAATTAACGCAGTCGGCACCCCACCCAGAACCGGTAGGGATGGTTGGGCTGGCACTCATCCAGCCAGGAGCAAAGTGGACATTTCTGAACTCCGCAACCTGACGTTTTAACGTCAGGTTGCGGAGTTATTTGAACGTTACAGCGCTCTTAAACACGCTGGGTGCCATCGTGGCACAGGTGTTCATGAACTGAAGTGGAAAGGTCGTTGGATATCATCGGTAGCGTTTGACAGTGTCGCTGAAGCCACTTCCTGTCAACCTGGCCACTGTCTTTCAGACTTTACAGCAAAGTCATGTTTTGATTTTCATTTTCTCTTCAGAGTAAATGGTAAAAGTTATCTGCTAAGTCTTCTCAGCAGGGGTTTTTAATAACATCAGACTGTGTCCCGGACCGACATACAAGCACATGGCGTCTGGTTCAGCTGGATGCCTAATAACTAGCTAATAACGTTAATAATGTTTTCAATATGAACAGAAGTGGTTATCAGACACCCCCCCCCCCCCCCCGGACAGATTCAATGTAGATCCCAAATACTGTTGATAAAATTTAAATGTTGTCAACCTCCATTTCATGTTTGAATGTTTGAAGTTTGACTATTCAAATTCAATTATTCAAATACTACAGAGGCATAACATGACGGTTATTCAGCTCCTGTGCAATGATTTAACCGTCCCAAGAACATCACCGACATAGCTTCCTGATACGAGCAAGCCCAGACACACACCATCGTAAACGCACACAACTCGTCCTCAGAACGCTGAGAAAACCCTCGCCAAGTTCTCCTCCCTCCCGGCTGAAACCCAGCACTGTGGGGCTCTGAGCGCCCCCCCTGTGAGTGCACGCTAAACCTGAGATCCCTCATCCCTCATCCCTCCACCCACCAGCCTCCACCCTCCACCCTCCAGCACGGCGGCAGTCTACCTGGCGGCCTTCCAGCACCGTTGACCTTGGAGCGAGGAGCGCACCGTCACAGAGAGAGCGCTCGCTCAGGGCCACTGCCTCCCCTACTCCACTCCGTCAACCGTCCTACTTTCCTTCAATGTTCCTTCTTTCCATCGCTCTTTGTTTCTTCGTTTTCCCCCCTTCCTCTCACTCTTTTCATTTTCTACTCTTTTCACCCCCATTGTTTCCTTGGTTTTCTTTCTCCCCGTGTTTTATTTTTTAATGTTTGGCCCGTGTGACCCGAGAGTTGATGAACACGGTGGAACGTTCGTGCTCCTCGGCTCACGATACCGTTTAAACATTGTCTTGTTCTCGTACTTGCTCCGAGGCTGAGATTATGTTTGTTGTTTTATTTTTGGATTCCCCATGGGCGCAACAAGAGCCCTCCGCAAGATCTGGGCGTATTCTTGAGACCGGGGAGCAGGGCTAATTCGATTAGTATTATTGAATTAGCTTCCAGTGGTACGTCGCTGTGCGTGTGTCATTACACACAGAAAGTTTGGTCTCGCTGGGTTTGAAACGAATGCGTTTCGTCGATGGTTGTCGACGACGGTATGTCAAACTGCTTTCTTGTCGGTTTGAACTGGGGATAAGCTTTTATTGGTACATCTAGGGCGGACACGTCGAATCATCACAAAAGTTTCTCACTGGATTTCATTGGGCCTATGGATTACGTTTGAGAACACACGCTGTTCACCAATGAGTGGGAGATCATATCACTCTTTATGACTAACCAAATAATCCCTGTGTAAATAGCCAATAATTAAGGGAGGTACTGGTAGCGGCCTGTGATTGGCTTAGAGGGGGTGAATTGGCAGAGTTACAACAGGTATGGGTGGTTCTCTATTGTGTCAGCTGTTCTATTAAATATTTGGTGAAGGTGACCCCTAATTCATTACCATAAGTTAATAGTTACCCTTATTCATTACATAACCAAAGGGTTATATGTCAATAATCTGGTAATTAATTACAATTTCATAAATCTTTGCCAATGAGTAGGGGGATGGGAGGGAGGTATTTGTATTATATCCGATATCAGTATTAACATCTGCTTAACTGTTTTTGTACAGTTAAGTCACATTCATTTCAATGCTTTCCCTTCAAACGGTCAATCTGTTGACCGCCAATCCGTTGGGATGCGAGCCAAACAAAAGTCCTTCTCCTGGGAATGTTCATTACCTTGTGTCCCCATAGCTACCAAACCAGTCTGCTCCTGACCACATAACACTAAATAAGGAGATAGCCCGTTTCTTTGCCTTGTTTTGAATCAACCTGACCTTTTGGGTTTCCATTCTACTCCTTCACGCTCACACATCGTGAGTTATGTTCTCACGGAGCAGGTAGGGGGGCTGGCGTCTCGCCCATTGAGGCCTAGCGGTACGTTGTGGACATCAGGGGTTTAGAAACAACAACCATCAGAGGCCTAGTCAATTGGGCAGCATATGGCTCAGGAGGTAGAGCGGGTTGGCTACGAGTAACCGTAAGGTTGCTAGCTTGATCCCCGGCTCCTCGTAGCGGAGTGTCGAGGTGTCCCTGAGCGAGACGCCTCACCCTGACTGCTCCTGACGAGCTGGCTGTCGCCCTGCGTGGCTGACACCGCCGTCGGTGTGTGAACGTGTGAATGAATGGATGAATGTGAGGCAGCATTGGAAAGCGCTTTGAGTGGCCACTGGTTAGAAAAGCGCTGGATGAATGTAGTCCATCTACCCTCAACTCGCCTCTACCCCGCGTGTGCTTCTCGTCACAAACACACGGCGTAATGAAACCAGACAAGCAGACAGCGTCTTCACCATGAAGTGCACCGTCATCACGGTGGATAAAACCAGCCCTCACATCTCCTTTCCTGGTGCTGAGCCTCTGCTGGCGCCCAGCCAATAATCAGATTATCCTGGGATTAGAACCTACTGTATATCCCCCCCCCCCCCCCCACCGGAGGGAGGGAGGCGATAAGCCCTCTTTGATTTATAGACCGCAATGCATGGAAAATGCACAGTAGGAGAGCGAGGAAAGTGTTTTTTTCGACGCTGGACATGGGTTCTAGGAATGTGATGTAAACAATTCCCCCGAGCGCCTGACTTGACTGGAGGGCGTTGCGCAAGAGGTGCACAGCTTACTAGGGCGGGGGGGCTGGGGCCCTCTCGAGGACCCCTGCTGGGGATTGGGGGGGACAGGGGACGGGGGGGACGGGGCTTGTAGGGGCCCGTCCTGTTTACACGATGCGTACTGAAGTATCGCTTGTGTTATTAAGGCCCCTTTGTTATGTTATGGACACCCAAAGGAATGTGTATATAATGTTCCATACTATTCTTCGGAATCAACTGTAAAAATCTAAACATACATGATGATGAATCGGTTTAATTTAAATCGATCCGGAAGTATTCCCATCATATCTTCAGATTTAAAACAAAATAGATTTCGTCTTTATGTTACAATTTTAGTACAACTCTTATGTGGTGTGCTGCATTGTCTCCACGTTTGTGTGTGTGTGTAAGTGTGTGTGTGAGCGCGTGTGTGTTTGTGTGTGCGTGTATGTGCGTGTTTAAAACCTGATATCTGGTGAGTGGACGAAGGGTACAGACATGATTTATTAATGACCGGGGCTTTTCATTTTTTTTTCGTCCCTTTCCTTTTACTGAAACCCATTCTCATCAAGGGAAGAGAGTGAAACCTCTCAAGCATATGTGTATATACGTCAGGCTACGTCAGCTAGACGTAGCCTGAGATAATGGACAACCAGGCATTTCAACAAATGTAGAACTGTATATTTGACTAGCAAAAAACCCGTTCTCTTGTGGTTGCACAGCTGGGACATCGAAGGCCGAAATTAAAAATAGGAAATAGTTTCATACGTTGACTAATTTCGTACTCATGCTAGTTTCCTGTTGACAGGAAGTGATTGTGACACGCACCACCAACACCTTTCACCCTTCTCCGATCACCCTTCTCACACCTGTTTCGTGTGAGTGTAGTGAAAGACTTTAAAGACTATTGTCCTTAAAGGAGACACAGGGTGAGTCAAGTGTGCAAAAGAGCATCACTACAGCCTTCCTCCCTCTAGAGTCACAGAGATGCTCAAATGATTTGATCTGGCAATTCATGCACTCACCTATTCTAATTGTATTTTGTACCTGGCACTCTTAAAAATAGTACTTTGTGTATCGTGTAGCATCTTATCCTAGGTATCTTTGTTGCATACAGGGAAGGGGTAAATGTGCTTTGCACACTTTTGTGTGCGTTTCGCTGCTGTTTTCTTCACGGTTCCCCTCTTAACGAGACCCTTTAGTGTCATGGTGGATTTACCCTTGTATTTAAATCGATTATGGGCGTAACTGGTTCTGCCCGGACACTCTAGTCATGCGGCCCCTATCAGATGAAGGCTAACACTCTCCAATCAAACGCACGTCACTGATAGACGGTCCATTATAAGACCCCCCAATACCACCACCACCACCACCACCACCCGCTTGCTTCTGCTCTGTATTGTATTTAACCTACACATTGGGGTGAGATACCAGATGGACCCCATGGGGGATTGTATAGTGCCCCCTGTCGACAAATGTATTCTGTATCTGACATCTGTGTGGTAGGCCTTAAACCCTACAGCTTGGAAAAGAGTGAAACTACACCGCCAAGCTAAAGTGTATCCCAATTTCATGCAAAACATGCCAATGACACGATTGACGCGATGATTCCTGACAGAACTGCTTATGATGACGGGGCATTTTTTTTGCTTTATGCCTCATTCATCACAAACTCGATACAGGCGCGCCCGTCCCCTAAAGGTCAACACAAAAGTATTGATTCCCCTCAAGCTTTTATTGGGCCTACACATTTACTCCTGGACTCTCACAGTCCCTCCCTGTGTGAGTTCACAGACGGACATATGCCGGGAGATTAGGCTCGGAGGAAAGGGGGTAAAAAAGCAATACGTGGAGGATTAGGAAGGCGAAAATAATGTGATTAGCCCCAAGCTTCCAACTTCAACTGTGTGTGTGTGTGTGTGTGTGTGTGTGTCTGCTTTTCCTTTCTAAGCCAAGTCTTAGTATAGCGGCGTTAAAAGCACAATTATTGCCCTCGGCTTTGCTGAACACATGGTTGTTCTGTTTGCTTTGTAAACAGTAGCACCTGATTTGGACGCCCACCCCTATCCCACCCCACCCCTCCCTCTATCGCCGCTTCAATCTCCTCCTACTTTTCCACTACTCTGCCTCGGGGAAGGAGATAACGGTGTGTATGTGTGTGTGTATGTGTGTGGGCCTGGAGGTGGGTTGTTCAAATCACCTGGGCCTTTTTTTTGGGTTGAGCCAAGAAGTGGGCGGGGCAACACCTGGTCACCCAGGTAAGACGAGTGTTGACCTTATTTAGTGTGGATACTTTGGAAGGTTAACACAGAAGACAGGAGTTTGTGTGTGTGTGTGTGTGCTTGTGTGTGTATTGCGGCGCCTGTGTTTGTTTATGCGCGTGTGTGTGAACGTGTGTGTATATGCGTGTGCGTGCGTGTGTGTATGCATATGTGTGTGTGTGTGTGTGTGTGTGTGGTGGTATGTTTGCACGTGCCTTCTCTTGTTCCGACTGGGCTGGCGTGTCCTTCTCCTCGGGTAGGTCACATTGGAGCCAGGGCCCTCCCCCCCCCTTCCCAGTCAAACGTCCTACCTTTCCACTCCAGGTCCCATACCACCACCGCTCCGTCAATAAGGGTCTGGTTCTCTGCCAACGGCAAATGTTCCCAACAAGCAAATAGCGCGACCAACCAGCCAATAGCGAGACCAGACAGCCAATAGCGAGACCAGACAGCCAATAGCGAGACCAGACAGCCAATAGCACAACCAAGCGGCCAATAGCGAGACCAGAAAGCCAATGGCACCACCAGCCAGCCAATAGCGCCACCAGCCAGCCAATAGCGCCACCAGCCAGCCAATAGCGCCACCAGCCAGCCAATAGCGCCACCAGCCAGCCAATAGCGCCACCAGCCAGCCAATAGCGCCACCAGCCAGCCAATAGCGCCACCAGCCAGCCAATAGCGCCACCAGCCAGCCAATAGCGCCACCAGCCAGCCAATAGCGCCACCAGCCAGCCAATAGCGCCACCAGCCATCCAATAGTGCCACCAGCCAGCCAATAGCGCCACCAGCCATCCAATAGCGCCACCAGCCATCCAATAGCGCCACCAGCCAGCCAATAGCGCCACCAGCCAGCCAATAGTGCGACCAGCCAGCCAATAGCTCCACCAGCCAGCCAATAGCGCCACCAGCCATCCAATAGCGCCACCAGCCAGCCAATAGCACCACCAGCCAGCCAATAGTGCCACCAGCCAGCCAATAGCGCCACCAGCCAGCCAATAGCGCCACAAACCGGCCAATAGCGCCACAAACCGTCAGATTGCGCCACAAACCGGCCAATCGCGTGACCTTGCTTCTTCTTCTTCTTCCTTGTTTGCAGTGAGCAGCGATCGCCCCGCCCTCCCACCCCCCCCTTTCCCTCCGTCCAGAGCCAGGTCTGCGATGCCCCCCCCGGCGAAGGCCGTGGCGGCCGTGGAGCCCCCCGATGGAGGCTGGGGCTGGGCGGTGGTCCTGGGAGCCTTCATCTCCATCGGCTTCAGTTACGCCTTCCCCAAAGCCACCACCGTCTTCTTCAAGGACATCCAGCAGATCTTTGGGACGTCCTACAGCCAGACAGCCTGGATCTCCTCCATCATGCTGGCCGTCATGTACGCCGGAGGTAAGCCCCCCCCCCCCCCCCCCCCCCCACCCAACTGGTGGTTAGGTTTGGTCAGTCTCTCTCTCTCTCTCTCTCTCTCTCTCTCTCTCTCTCTCTCTCTCTCTCTCTCTCTCTCTCTCTCTCTCTCTCTCTCTCTCTCTCTCTCTCTCTCTCTCTTCTCTTTCTCTCTTCTCTCTCTCTCCTCTCTCCCTCCTCCCTCTCTCTCTCCTCTCTCTCTCTCTTTCTCTCTCTCTCTCTCTCTCTCTCCTCTCTCTCTCTCTCTCTCTCTCTCTCTCTCTCTCTCTCTCTCTCTCTCTCTCTCTCTCTCTCTCTCTCTCTCTCTCTCTCTCTCTCTCTCTCTCTCTCTCTCTCTCTCTCTCTCTCTCTTTCTCTCTTTCTCTTTCTCTCTCTCTCTTCTTTCGCTCTTTCTCACTCTTTCTCTCTCTTTCTTTCTCTCTTTCTCTTTCTCTTTCTCCCTCTCTCTCTCTTTCTTCCTCTCTCTCACTTTCTCTCTCTCTCTCTCTCTCTCTCGCTCTCTCTCACACACACACACACACACACACACACACACACACACACACACACACACACACACACACACACACACACACACACACACACACACACACACACACACACACACACACACACACACACACACACACACATACATATAATCATGAAACCTTGATATAAATACTGCTATTAGATTTTTTTATGGAAATAGAAAATGATTTTCGAGTGACCCCTCAGATGACATCTTTATTTTTCTGGCGTCAACTATGTTGACGTCATGAGGGTCATCTGGGTCATATTGAGAAGCAACCTATTTGGTTGTTTAGGTCGGAGATCATGCTGAACACACATCACCACTGTGCTTAGGGGAACACTTAAAGCAGTATGTTTAAACAAAACCACCAGCCAATATTTGGCATAATTTAAATCATTATGTTTGTGTAATGTCCAAGAAATGTACAAAAGTAAACATGCAAAAGGCCATAGGGTTAAAGGTCAATTTAAATCATAACAAAGTACAAAGAGGCAGAGAAACCAGGACGGAATATTTAGAAAATCCCATTTTTTCACATCCAATTTCTGATCTTTTATTGGAGTTAAGAAAGTTGTCTGACTACTAAAGCTGACGCCAAAATTGAAATGTCACCAATTTGACCTTGCCTCAATGCCAAATATCCGAACTTCAGATTGTGCAAGTGTGTTGCCAAGGGCAACTTGAAGCTTCATAATTTTAATAATAACAAGTTCTAAACTATCGTTTCAGTACTTGTCGAGGATGTTTTATACATTTCTGAAGAGTGCATCAATACTTCCCTCAGAAGCTTCGTCAAAATATGTCCAAATGCTACACTGTAGAGTTTCACCGAGGTGCTCAGAGCTATGGAAGTGTAAAACAAATACTGGACATTTTGAAGGATACGTTAGGTATTGACTGGCCTGTATAAAGTGCCTTGCTCCCATTGAAAAGCGTTTTTTAAACTTCTCTTCAGCAAACTTACCCACATCTCTCTGCACTGAACAGCCATCCATCTTATTAACTGGGGGTATATTTTGTTCCACTTTTATGACTCATACGTCAACGCTGTTGATTTATATAATTAATCAGGTAACCAGTTATAATTACTCAGGTATTATTACTCAGGTACTCTGTTACAATAATTAGACTCTGCCCTGACTCATATGGACGTTATCGTCATAGCTAACCCAGGGGTTCCTGAAGACTGTGGAATTACCTCGGCCCCCACGGAAATCCACAACATATGCTCATCGCCGTGTCTGAAAAGAGAGTGAGGTGATCACGATGTCTCCATGCAAACTGTTCATCAGTGCAGCCTCTGCCTGTGCAGCCTTCAAACTCATTCACCATCAAATTAAGCCATAAAGAAATGAAGGCATTCATATATATGTTTTTGAAAAAAAAAACACTTGCACACACCGACGCCAGAGTCAACCACACAAGGCCACCGCCAGCTCGTCGTGGGCAGTGAGGTGTCTTGCTCAGGGGAACCTTGACACTAGGAGGAGCCTGGGATCGAACTAGCAACCTTCAGGTTACAACGTGTCAACCCGCTCTACCTCTCTCCATTGCCGCCTTACTTTAGAAAATGTTATGGCCATCCTACTAGGGTCCCATGCAACCAGCCACATAATGCTCGTGACCCAGAGTTTGAGAACCACTGGTCTTTCTAGTGTTTAAATGCACCGTCCTGTTCCCTGGTTACTGCCGAGTTTCCAGGATACGAGAGAGAGACGGTTAATTTCCGCTGAAGTGACGAGCAAATATTGATAAAGTGTTAATTTAAGGAGTGTCGACCATTACACCGGTTCCCCCGCCTTGTTCTCCCGACTGGGCAAGGGATTCAGATGTTACGTTACAACTCGTTTAGTTTAAATAATAATTAATACCTATAGCAAACGATGCACATTGAGAACCGATAGCCCCGTGAGACGTCCCATCTCCTGTTTGCATTGCTGATATATTAGCTTCACTATCTGTGTTGTGCTCAAAAGAGGGGTTCAGTACTGCGTACCTTGAGAGTGCTACTCTGGGGTAATATGCTAAGTAGGCTTTGTCCCAGTGCAGCTGTTCTTAACCTGAGCAATGCCTTTGTTCCAGATCCCCGGTTGGTCTTTTTGACTTTGTGTCTAGGAGAGCAGGAGAGTACAATGAGGTCCAAATATTTGCATTGTGAAATATGTTAACCATTTTACCCCTCTGATCCCTGGATCAAAAAATGTTGCCTGCAGACCTTTTGTTAAAGTAAACACTTGTGCCCAAAAGCAGGGCTCTGTCGGGAAGTATGGGAAGGAATGTTTCGGAATTTGAACACAGAAATTAGGCTTCAGTCCTTATTCAGACATACATTCCTGTTAAGGGAGCATGGCTCGGTTAAAACAATAGATTCCCGTTTTCTTGTGTCACGCTGCAAGGATTGAGGTTTGATTTGTCTTTGTAGGATCTCAGCTTTATGTTAGAGCGCTAAGATGCGTTTTGTGTTGCTTTTTGTTTGGCTCTGATCTCCCCAACCACCTGTCCACCCTGTCGGCCTGGTTAGATTAATAAAAGACTGTGGCTGTGACGCTGCCAGAAAAAGACATATTAGAAATAGTTTCCACAGTCAGTGGTGCAAAGCAGGAACAAAGCAGCCACGCTATGAACACACATCTAGTGACAATGACCTCACTGTCAATCAAAGACGGTGACTTCTTCTTTGGAACGCATTGACAGAGTTAAAGGAAGATTAAAAAGGGCGAGAAAGGTCATATCAGTGTAGTGTGCCAACATGTCACACACACAGGGAGTGTGTGAGCGGCTTTGATATTTGACTACGCTGCTCCCTAACTCTGTGGAGGCTCGGGTCCACGTGGCGGCGGTGGTTACGTCACGCGTAGAGACGGGGATATCCCTGAACTGCGTTATCTTCCGTGTTATCATAAACCGCCTCTGCAGAGGCCCGGAGATCAACGGGCTGGGAGCGCACACATGAGGCCGCACAACTTCATGACACGCTCAGGCGCGACAAGGCAATGGATGGAATGGGAAACGCACAAAATAAGAAGACAAAATAAGAAGGAGAGAAAATTATAAGAACACAAAATAAGAAGAAACAAAATAAGGAGAACACAAAATATGGACAGAAATTAATAACGCAAAATAAGAACACAAAATAGGAGCACAAAATAAGAACTTGTGGAGGGGGGGGGGATTTGGATGCATGTCTGTGTCTCAAGTGCTTCGTTCCGTTTACTAAACACATCACCCAAAGGGTCATGGAAAGATATGGGAAAACATAATGTGTCATTCCCGTTTGGGAAGCGGAACAAAGTATATTTAGCTTGGCTGGCGTTTGGTCCACACTGTAATGATGTCCGTGAGGGGGAGGGGGGGGGGGTCTGTGTGTGTGTGTGTGTGTGTGTGTGTGTGTGTGTGTGTGTGTGTGTGTGTGTGTGTGTGTGTGTTGTTGTGTGTGTGTGTGGTGTGTGTGTGTGTGGGGGGGGGGGGGGGGGTCTCGCTGCGGGATGATAAGCCCATTTCAACAGGCGCTATTGCACTGCTCAGGGCCTTCCCGTCTCGGCCAATCAGGGCCCTCGAGATCCGCAGAGACTGCTGATCACAGCCCTGTATGCAAATGAGCTGAACTTGTTTCCTCAAGGACAAACTACAAAGGGAAAAAGGGAGGTGGGGGGGAAATCACGAGGGGCGGATGTCAGATGACCTCTTTAGCTCGTCAAGGTTTTTTTTTTTTTTTTTAAAGACGCAATGACTGACAGAACCACAATAACGTGCCTTGCTTAATGACTTTAATTTCTTACGTCCTGAATTTGAAGTTTTTACAGTTCCTAGACACTAGTCTCTTTATAAATATTGAGTAGTGTGTGAATTGACATTAATCTAGATATATACTGCCGTTTCTTATATTTATGAAATATTTAAGTTCTTCTCATAATCATAAGGTCTAATTAAGTTGAAAAAGTAGTAACCATTCCAATAGAGCTACAATTATTTGTGTTATATATAATATATATTGCGTGTTATATAAATTGTGTTGTATATATTATATATATTTGTGTAATAAAAATTATTATTATTATTATGATATATATGATAGATATTGTGTGTTTATATATATATATATATATATATATATATATATATATATATATATAAAATATGTCACATCTTTATAATATATGATATATTCTATTATATTGTGTGTTCTGCTCCCAGGACCCATCAGCAGTATCCTGGTGAATAAGTACGGCTGTAGGCCCATCATGATCATGGGGGGCTTCCTGTCCTCCATCGGCATGATCTCCGCCTCCTTCTGTAACAACATCATCCAGCTGTACATCTGCATCGGGGTCATCGGAGGTGAGGCTCACGCCGGGCATAAGCCCGCTTACCGGTCACACGCTAAGCACCGGCTTCTGAGAACACCGCTATAAATAGACAAAGGGCTAGTAGCCATCGCTTGTCATTGTTGTCATGTCCCTCGTTCACGGTGGTGGAAACGATCTAACTGTAAGTGGGGGGCATAGGTCATTTGGGGAGTCATTTTCTTTAGCCTCATAATCGCCAAAGTCAAATTTTAAGTTTTCGGAAAAACTGAAAAAAAATAATATTAAATTGGCAAACAACATATAGGATGTTTTTATTTTTTATATACTGTACCGCTAAGTTGGACCAGATGTAGCCAACAAATTGATATAGCAATGAGGCAAAAAGTGTTACGGGAGCAGAGTTGGGCAATTTGGCCCAAATAGGACTGAGGCAGTTATGCTATTAGGCTAAGGACACGGAATTAGTAGCATCCGAATAATTGTTGTTTTTGTTCATGTTTAACTTGACTAAATTAAATATAGATTTTAAATGATTAAGCTGTTGGTTATAGCCGAGGCCATAGGTCATAGGGTAGAAGCATTCGAATAATAAATGTTTGCATCGCTATTCAGGTTTTGGCCTGGTCTTCATGGCATAGGTCATAGGTCAAAGGTCATAGGGTCACAGAAGTGGTTCAATCATAAATGTGTTCGTCCTTCAGGTCTGGGCCTGGCCTTCAACCTCCAGCCCGCGCTGACAATGATCGGCAAGTACTTCTTTAAGAAGCGTCCCATCGCCAATGGCATGGCCATGGCGGGCAGCCCGGTGTTCCTCAGCACGTTGGCGCCCTTCAACCAGTACCTCTTCAACGCCTTCGGCTGGCGCGGCAGCTTCCTCATCCTGGGGGGCATCCTGCTCAATTGCTGCGTGGCGGGGGCCCTCATGAGGCCCCTGGCCCCGCCCCCCCGAGCCAAGAAAGACGAGGAGCTGGCCCCCGCTGCCCTCACCGACGGCCCGAAGCCGGAGAAGCTGAGCGTCTGGGAGACGGTGAACCGGCACCTGGACCTGTCGCTCTTCAAGCACCGCGGCTTCCTCATCTACCTGTCGGGCAACGTCATCATGTTCCTGGGCTTCTTCTCGCCCATCGTCTTCCTGGCCGCCTACGCCAAGGACATGGGCGTGGACGAGTACTCGGCCGCCTTCCTGCTCTCCATCCTGGCCTTCGTGGACATGTTCGCCCGGCCCACCATGGGGCTTCTGGCCAACTCGCGCTGGATCCGCCCGCGCATCCAGTACTTCTTCTGCTTTGCCGTGCTGTACAACGGCGTGTGCCACATCCTGTGCCCGCTGGTCAGCAACTACACGGGCCTGGTGGTGTACGCCGTGTTCTTCGGGTTCGCGTTCGGCATGGTGAGCTCGGTGCTGTTCGAGACCCTCATGGACCTGGTGGGGGCGCCACGCTTCTCCAGCGCGGTGGGGCTCACCACCATCGTGGAGTGCTGCCCCGTGCTGCTCGGACCCCCACTGGCAGGTAATGGACCAGTCCGGAACCCCTCCCCCACCCCCGGGTCGCACTCAAGTGTTGTTGTTAGGTGTTGAACTAAACGTTTGAAAACGAGTGTTTTGCAATATAGTTCCTTAAAAGTTGACGTGTTACACCGCCAGGTGTGAGTGGGATTAGCCTTGAAAGTCGGCCTCTTCTGACATCACAAGTGGGCGTGTCCACCTAGAGGTGCGCTGGATAGCAAAGGTTGCTCATCTATCTGTCATACATCTAGGTGGACACGCCCACTTGTAATGTCAGAAGAGGCAGACTTTTAAAACGTCTTGTAGCGGCTAATCACACTCACACCTGGTGATATAATACCTAACCTTTAAGCAGATCTCAAACTATAAGGTTCATCTTAAAATAATATCTAATATATATGTTATATTGTGGTGTGTGTTGTTGTTTTTGTCTGGGTTTGTTTTATCTTGGCGTCCATTTGTCACGTTGCTGGCTGCTTGACCTTTTTAAAAGTGGCCTGAAATGCTCCAGACCTTTTGTTTTATTCGTAGGATTAGCAAGAGAAATTGCGTAATATAAAAATACAATAGTCAGAGTATATCGAAGGCATTTATATCGTCCTGACCGCAAGCAACAAACATTGTTCAGATTGAAAAATATTATTCTTTTTGTTTTTAATTTATAGTTTAGTCTTTGTTTGAGCCAAGGGGGTGAACATTTCCATCACGCATAAAACCAAAAGGCTTGTGACTAAATTGAATTTTTTCCTTTTATTTTAATTAAAAGTTGCACAGATTGGTTTTTGACTCAACTTTTCGTTTTCTTCCAGGCAAACTGGTGGACGTCACAAAAAGCTACAAGCAGATGTACTTCTGCTGCGGCGTGGTGGTCATCATCGCGGCCATCTGGCTCTTCATCGGCAACTTCATCAACTACAGACTGCTGGAGCGCGAGCGCAAGCAGGCCGACTCGTACAAAAGGACTGAGACGGATGACCCCGATGCCGCCGTGCACTACCGGAAGGGCTCTGAAGGGGGCGACAAAGCCACCGCCGAGCTGGCAAAGGAGGACGGCAAAGACGGGGAGGCCGTGCAGCGGGAGACCAACATCTAGTCGGGTCCGTTTGGTTCTGACACTGTGACCTCCTCGCTTCCACCACCAACAACAACAACAACAATAGCAACAAACACCACCACAACTCCCAAAGTACCCCACGCTCCGATCTGCTTGTGGAGTTCGGAAGCGAGAGAGTAAAGAGCGGTTCCGAACCCGGGCTTCATTGGAAGTCTTATTGTCAGAACTCCTCCAATACTAACTGCCAAAGTAACAACTGTTTTTATAAGATGTTGGTGAGGTTTCACCGTAACCGTCGTCGTTTTTGTCGTCCATAAATCCAGCCTCGCGTACTCCCGAAGTATCACCATGGAGTCATTGTTGACACGTGTTAAAGAGGGTCTCGGTGTTGAGACTTTAAAACCAGGGTTCTTGTGTTTGAATCATCTTGACAACAGTGATATAATGTTGTTTTGTTTGTTTGTTCAATGTATCAATCCTACGCTGTGGTTCCCATGGGAACAGTTAACCATGCGAAACCTTCCTACATTTCACTGATCCGTTTCTGGAGATCAGCAAAAAGGTGAAAAAGAGTCACGTTACTACATGTATGTAATTATGACTCAAATTGTTAACTTCAAATTGCTAATGTAGTAGTGGGAGCCAGACTGGGTGTGATGGTCGAAGCCACCACTGTTGATCCCTTGTGAGGTCCTTTTAGCACGACAGCCCGCCCTTATCAATATATTATCATGTTCTTCATCTGGCAACATATTTACCGCTCCTTAACCGATTACGCCAATTTAAAAAGAAAGCCACTGCTAAATGGCGACAAGGAGTCAAATAATGAGCGAAGCCCTAAAGAAAAAACAGATGGGTTCACAGATGAATGTTTTGTTAAGGAAAGAATGTCGTAAAGAATGTTAAATTTGTGCTGTTTATCACCTGCTGCGTATTGAAAAATGCAAGCCACATATGCTGCACCAAAGTCAACAAAATCAAGAGGCTGCATTTCATTCCAGAAACATCTTGAGGGATACATTTTATTCATTTGAATGTACTCCATCTTTCTGGAGCTTAAAGGTTGGGTATAGGAATTGCGAAACGCCAGCAGATTTTGAAAATACACAACTCAAATGGTCCTACCCCTTCTCCTTCAATGCTGACTCTGACTCCACCCATTCCAAGTACATGGACGCGCAATCATACATTATTAGCTAGTTAGCTAGCTCCAGTAGCTAACACAGGATAACAACAAACAGAAGCTTGCTCTGGGTCACGAGCTTTGAGTACGTGCAGGGAGAGGGGGAGTGCAGTTCGACCGTTTGATTGATGTACTTACTGTCCAATGCCACTTGGTGGTTCTGGAAATCATTGGCTGGAGATTTTCGAGCCCTGCCCTTTCCACAGATGATTGACTTGCTTAATTTTCATGTCAGTACTTCTAACTCTGTGACTCTAAGTGGGTTATGATAAGGATTTCAAACAATTTTGCAAAAATGGCCAAAAAAGAGAATTCCATTCCCAATCTTTAAGAAGTGAGAATGCAGCAATGACAAAATTGTCATGTACTGTTCTTTGACCAAACATGGAGCCATAAACAACACAATGTTGTTTTAAGCACTTCTACAGGGAAATGCATATCTCCCAGCATGCAAGGTTATTCTGAAGAATAACAGAAATAAATACAGAATATATATTCTGGAGGTGTTCTGCCTTAACCGTAATGATTGAATGCCGTGAGGTTGTGCAAGCAAATACTTTTGAGTATTACACCATAAAGGAACGATGAGCCTTTTGTTGACAACGGCATACATGCTGCGGTGTTGTGGTATGTTGTTAGTGTGGTGCGTCGTTGGTATTTATCGTAACAAAATCATAGAATATTTTTGTACAAAAAACGACAAAAAAACACAAAAGAAAAAACGAATAACTGCTATTTGTTTTGAGACAGGATCTGGGCTGTTTGTGAAGAATTTTAACCCAACTAACAACTCGCATTAACTTTAAAACGTTGTCTTCCTATCAAATAAACCCCTGCTAACATTCATGCTATTCTGGATGTAAAGGAATATTAGGGATTCCATTGTCTGTGATATATACTTTAATAATTTAATTATTGCAAAACATTGAATAGATTAAAATGTATGCTCAAAAGTGTGTCATGAATTTAATCCAACATTGGTCGTCAAATGTTGTACTTGATTGAAGAAGCCATTAGCAGTGTTGTGAATCTGGAGAACTTAGAAGTATTTTCTGATCAAAATAATTTCTCTAACTCCGTTCCGATTTAGTTGTTGCTTTATAGGAATTACTTGAAATGTCTATTTGAATTTGTTTCTACTGATGTAGACTCGTTTAATTGTTAAGTTAATTGTTATGTGTCATTTCAATATTAGTTTTAATTGACTGGACTCCTGAAAGGGTTGACAATTAAATCAGCGCTCAAATCACATGTTCATCTTGTAAACATCTATCTTTCTACACTGTATGACTGATTAGAAAGAAATTCATATTTGTTTGCTTTGTCACAGCTCTGTGGTTGGTGATTAGGGTATTTATGGATCTGCTTGTGCATTATTCGTCATCCGTCTACAGGGAATCGAGTATTATTCACAGAGAACACTGTGGGCAATGAAGTGGCATCATAAGCCTCACCAGGATATTCCCTGTGTTGCTCTAGAGCACAACTCTGTCCGGGCAACCAATTCAAACTGTGAGGTGTTGTTTTTTTAATGTTTGTTTGTTTGCTGGGTTATTTTGTTCTGGATGTTGCTTTTCTCACCTGATAAACCTGTACAACGAAGAACATTAAAATGAAGCACTTTTTCATGGCACTTTTTCTGTGGCGCTGGGTTGTGTACAAACTAGAATCCTCCCTATGCAAACGTACACGTTGTAGTTGCCTTGTGTCCTGCTCATTGTGTGAGGTCCCAGCCTTGACCAAACTTGTCACCGTGACCACACCGTTGTGAAGCTGTTGTCAGGGTTTTAGAAACTTTGAAACAACTCTGAGAAGACTCGTTGTCTGATGTCAATGCATAGGACAGTCTGTGATATTGACATGAATTTTGACGTTTGACCTGTCCTAAGAGTTTGTTACCTATTCCCGTTCAAAACGAGGTTTAATAACACATAGGGGCATATTATTGTTTCACTTTGAATAGACACGTTGATGAGTTCAATACTAATCACCAGATCATTTAACACCTAGTATGAATTTGATCGCTCAAATATGTGTCACATGCTAAAATTGTATTGGTATAACTTGTATGTTATGTCACGTTGTGTGTGCACATAGTTGTTAATAAAACTATATCACACAGGCATTCTCACCTGTTTATTTCAAATATGAATGTTTATATAAGTGTAAATGAATTGTGTCTGGACCAAATTTTGTTGCGCCAGACGTAGTTAACACTTGGTATGTTATCGCACATGTATTCCTGTAAAGAGCCTGATAAACCTTATCACTTAGTATCCACCAAACAGTGCCCACTATTTGCTTGTGTGGTTTTTCTTGTGTTCTTTCTTTTCCTTTGCTCACACGTTCATAACATTGTTGACGTTGATGGGAACAAAGCAAACACTCGATTTGGTTTCAGATTGCTAGGCAGTTTAAGGTCAAGAGGATTGTATCCCTGAATATGAGTAGGACGGTGCTTTTCTAGTCCCTGCATGGCTCGATAGAAACAGTATTGCCTTGTTTGATTTCTAAAATCAATATTTCCCTTTGTTTTGTGGATGCAAAATTGGTGACGCTGCTAATTACAGGTCATCAACCCTGTCAGTTATTCTTAAATTATGAATCCGTAAGTCTTTGGTTGTGAAGAAACTGTGTCTTAATGAAGTGAACTGAACATTTAAAAATCAGTGTTTTGCAATAGTTTCTTAAGCTGTTGTTCAGAGGTCTAACGAACTACAATCATCTTAATATAATAATATATATAGATTGTATTTAATCAATATCTATATATAATATATAACATCACTCTATTATTACTCTCTGTATTTAGACACCTATGACAGGGTAGCATCAAAGTCATTCACTAGACTATGTTAATATTTTTTTCCACAAATATGAAATAAATAAATAGTATGCTACTATACTATGTAAAATTAGTTTTTCATTGTTGTGACCCAATACTCATTTGTGCGTACTAACACGGTGGCAATTAGACGTTTTAAATGGCATTCAATAGAATCACGTCGATAGATGAATAACGTATGCTGCACATATTTTTTCTCTTTTAACCGGTTAGAGGATGAGATAGATAAAATGTTATTTAAAGGCAGAAAACCGTCAGCTGTCAACCATCAAGAGTAAACACTGAACTTGTTTTCTAAGCCAAGCGGTTTGCTTTACTTTGAACTGAGAAAAATGTGTGTGTGTGTGTGTGTGTGTGTGGTGTGTGTGTGTGTGTGTGTGTGTGTGTGTGTGTGTGTGTGTGTGTGTGTGTGTGTGTGTGTGTGTGTGTGTGTGTGTGTGTGTGTGTGTGCGTGCGCGCGCGTGCGTGTCGTGCGTGCGTGTGTGTGTGTGTGTGTGTGTGTGTGTGTGTGTGTGTGTGTGTGTGTGTGTGTGTGTGTGTGTGTGTGTGTGTGTGTGTGCGTGCGTAAATACCCCCCCAAAAAAACTATCAATCAAAGCGTCGCCCTTTCATATATTTACCTTGATTGCGGAGCCTTTTATATCATTACGCTTTTGGATGTTACTCAGTGTTTGATTCGGAACGCGGCCCTCATCCAGCAGCCCCATTGGTTGGTAAGCAGCCGTCAGCGCGGCGGTGGGCTACGGACCCCCAGGCTGAGTTACCGGCAAGATTTTAATAGGGCAGACACCCTTCACACAGGAGAACAATACGCCGTCTCTCTCTCTCTCTCTCTCTCTGGTTCTATACTAAAGTATTTTTTTTTAACAAAAGGGATTTGATAGGACCTAGAGGTCTGCTGCCCGCCTTCACAACACTGTCAACGTGTATTATCCCGCGCGCTCATCTGTCGATTTCAGTTTCATCACGTGGTCCCCGAGGCGCGCGAGCTGCTCGGAGTTGATCGCTTTGGGCGGCTAATTGGATCGTTGTGCGCCTGCGCCAGCAGTTCAGCCAAATATTCGCCAACCCCCGTCCTGCTGCCTGATTGGCTGAACAGGTCACAGGAGACGCTAACCATGCTGCTAATGCTAATCATTTGTTGCTCTTGACAGACTAAAAACCACCAACCTCTTATAATTATGCTTAACTATAACTTCACACTCTCAGAACCGAGAGGCCGACTTCATTGAGGTGAGTCACGTGTCTTTTATTGAACTTACCTCAAAACGATTGACACGTTTATTTTCCTTATCAGTTCAGATAACAGAACACCCATCGCGTGCGTGAGTGTGTCTGTGTGTGCGCGTGGGTGCATGTGGACAGGAAAACCATCACGTGTGTGTGTGTGTGTGTGTGTGTGTGTGTGTGTGTGTGTGTGTGTGTGTGTGTGGTGTGTGTGTGTGTTGTGTGTGTGTGTGTGTGTGTGTGTGTGTGTGTGTGTGTGTGTGTGTGCGTGTGTATGAACACTATCATGAGTTCCTTGTGTGAGTGTGTGAGTGCGTGTGTGTGTGTGTGTGTGTGTGTGTGTGTGTGTGTGTGTGTGTGTGTGTGTGTGTGTGTGTGTGTGTGTGTAGGCCTATATGAACACTATCATGAGTTCCTTGTGTGCGAGTGTGTGTGTGTGTGTGTGTGTGTGTGTGTGTGTGTGTGTGTGTGTGTGTGTGTGTGTGTGTGTGTGTGTGTGTGTGTGTGTGTGTGTGTGTGTGTGTGTGTGTGTGTGCGCGCGCGTGTGTGCGTGTGCGTTTGCGTGTGTTTGTGTGTGGTATTAGAGAAGGACTCTCATCATACCCCAGACTGTAAAAGAGCATTACCTCGCATTGAAGAGGAAGGTGAACTGACGCAAGAGGCGAGAAGGCTTTTCACATCAGAGAGATTCAAACCAGCAGCCTCGGTCCGGGCAGCATGTGCTAAGGGCCTCATCTGCAGTCCGAAACCTCGCATCATTAAAACCGTAGCGGCGCGGAAGTAGTTTGGCCGGCAGGCGCAAAATGTCGACCATACGAACCTGTATGTTTGAAGCTTTGATATAGGCTTGTTAAATCACACACACACACACACCACCACACACACACACACACACACACGCACACACACACACGCACACACGCACACACATAAACACGCACGCACAGACAAGATGCGCGCGCTCACATACGCACATTTCTATTTTTAATTCCGTTTTTTGAAGTATGCCTACAGAAATTGGTTTCAAATCATCTGCGTAAAGCCCTATTAAACATCATTACCGTATGAATGAAACCAATAACCGCCTTGGCCTGGGGCGCGGTGACCCCCAAACCGGACCTCAAACCGCCATTCCCCAAACGGTACACGCCGCCCGGGTGTCTCAACAAGACTCAAATTAACCTTTCCCGCGTTATAGCACGACATAACGTCTGTACGTGCGGAGATCGCCCACTTTGAAGTGTATTATCCATTTAACCTTCATTTAACTTTTGCGTCGTGCCGCTCCCGGCGCCTTGGTTTTCTGACAGCGGAAAACCGTTAGAAGTGTGAGGCGCCCCCGGGCTGTGGATGGCATATTCCGCACCGAGCAGCTGTCTGCCGCGACGCTGTCGCCCCACCGCACGAGTCGCGCGGCAGCAGCGCATTGCCTCCTCACCGCACCAGCGGCGCGGCAGCAGCGCGTCGCCTCACCGCTCTAGGCGCGGCAGAGTCAACCGCCTGCCTCTACCCAATTAATAAATGGTCCATTTAAGGATAGATCAACCGCAGAATGGTTGTGTGTGCAATATCGATGTTTTTATGCTATGTTTAATTACTAGGCTAATTGGTCCAAGTGATTCAAATGTTGGTTGGTGTGCTGGAAAGAGTAGGAGTGCATGGCGAGTCATGGCACGTATTGCTGTATAAGGAATCACCTGATGGCTCTGGGATAGACATAATGAACACAGACCGTGAAGATCACGTTTATTCCTTTGATGAAGATGGCGAACCTAAAAGAGAAACCAGCCGTTTCACAACCTCAACTCCGTTACATTTATCCCACCTGCTCATTACTCTAAAAATATATCTAAATGTTGTGCACGGTTTGAAAAAAAAAAATTGTCATCGTTTTTTAATGCAAAAGACTTCGGAAAAGGCGTTTTTATTAGTTTGTCCCATTTCTGTAATGTGCTACTTTGTCCATAGGGGGCACTGTTGGCTAGGTTTTCTACACCGTGATCTGGTGGCTGGCTTTCCCTTATTATTTCTACTGTTCCAGAATGCCTTCAGATGGGGAGATGGGGTTTGGGAGGTTATTTGATGTCCTTTTGTTACTGTAAGATTGGGAATAAGTCTTGATAATAATACCCATTTAACACTTTAACTCTATAGCATATGAAGTTTTGGACGCGAATGCAGGTTTGGTCTTGTATTTGAATTCACCCTCACCTTTACTGGCCAGAAGAGTACATCTAATTCCCCTTGTACAGCCTGGATCTACCTTTGCAGAAAAGGGATACTCTTACCAGACAAAAGAAAGTTTTAAACGGATTCCTCCGTTCTTTAGAAATACGGATAATTGTGCCATTACATTGCCTCGGTTCACCCTCACACTGTGTTTATACGCTGTTTTTCTGTTCCAGAGCCGAACAGAAAGGACTGAGTCGCCTGCAGGACCTGGTTTCAGGGTGAGTGAGTGCTGAATCAGGGCTTCTGTATTCTGTCACATCCGCCACTATTTTGACACCATTAGGATTACTGCCGGCCCAGGAAACTTTGGTGTTTTATTTTGGGAATGTTCATACAAGGTTTTTCCAAAACGTCAACAGTCCTACAATGCACCCTCCGTTTTTTGATTTTCCATTACTTCTTCTTATTGCCAAAGCAGCGTCTGTGGCTTTTCACAAGCCTTAGCTGGGGGTCCAGTTATAGAGGATTTACGAGAAGGAATCGGATATAAAATGTTAAGGAAGTCCAGCGACTGGTACATTTTTAATCATCAATATCTTTGTTACATTAATTTTGATGCATGCCTCCCAGTGCCCTTCGAAGCGTCGTATTTTAAACGGGAGACTCTTCAGCTCGCTATGCTCCTTACGATGGCAAGTGCCTCGTTACATTATAAGGACCTTTCCAACGGTTATTAAGGCGGTTGAAGTACCGATGTGAAAAGATCCTGCACGTAAAAATGCAAAATGTCGGATCCTTTGAAACCGTTGTCAAATTAAACAGTAAAAGTATTATTTTTGTCGTCGGCATAAGTCGTCCCTTTCCACACTTCCCAGTTGAACACTAATCCCGAATCCACAGGATAATGTAAATATTAATCATGGATGAAAGCATGATAAAATCACAACAACAACAACAACAGACAAACAAAACAACGAACGAACAGAAGGAAATCAAACAACGGCTAATGGAAACACACACACACACCCTCTCATATTTTTTAATCGTCTTCACACCTGTTTGATCGAGCAGCGTCATAAAGCATTCCCTCAACGCATGCAGATATCATTCACCTGCTGCCGAAGTTAGATAAAGGTTGTGTAGATACAACCACAGAGGGTGTATCTTTGGGGCTATGGAATTACACTCCAATGTGCTGACTGAAGAGATAACAGTGCTGGCCTGTACAGCGAGTGTCCCTTCGCTGTACCTTCTCCTGCTCCGACACAAATGACGGAATCCACTGTCGCTTTTGTCTACTGTGGCGTCCTCATCACTGCTGATTAGAAATCAGTCGGTGTGCATGTGGTGAAGTGTTTAAAAACAATGTAAGCAGGAAAACCTTCACTTACTGCTTCCACCAGTGCATTCCTGAGCTAGTTTCGGTCTGTGTCGAGGTTGGGCACACCTTCCGACTAACTGAAGTATCTCAGGGGGAAGAGCAGGTCGTCGGGAGAACCAAAAGGTTGCTGGTTCGATCCCCGGCTCTTCCTCCCAGCTATTTCCGGGGAGTGTCCCTGGTAGCGAGACGCCTCACCCGAGCTGCTCCCTGAGGACGGCCTGTTCTCTTGCAAGGCGGACTGGATGAATGGGTGAACACGAGGCACGAGGGATGGACCGATCCCGTCGTTTTGGATCAGGCTCATCCTTGGTCCCTCCCACGAGGGCCTCCCCAGCCTATCTTGTGTTCCCAGCTTGTTAAAAGCCATCATCCGTTAATGACTTAACGTCGTCTCAGGTGGAGCTCATTACGCCTCCTAATGATATCACCTCGTCTCCTCGTGAGTGGAGCCAACTCCTGTATTCCGAGTCCATTACAAGATCCTAGTGCTAGCGTGGAGTTTGGCGTCGCAGCCGACGAGGTGCTGGTGAATTAGTAAATGAGTGGACTGCATAAATGCAGCGCTTTTCTAACCATTGGCCGCCAAAAAAGCGCTTTACAGTGTTGACTCGCACACCGACGGCGGTGTCCTCAACCGCGCACGGCGAAAGCCAGCTCGTCAGGAGCAGTCAGTCGGGAGGTCGTGTCTTGCTCAGGCACACCTCAACACTCACACACCTCGCTGAGAGGAGCCGGGGATTGAACCAGCAACCCTTCCGGTTACTAGCAACCAAGCCGCTCTGCCTTATGAGCCACATGCGATCCCCAACTGGTGGCTCTCTGGTGACACGTTGTCAGCTGTGGGTCTGTCTGGTGGGTGGGTCTGGTCTTCGCCCCCCGATCTCCCAGACATTCTACGGACGGGCCGGTCAGGATGAAGCGGGCTCCACAAACACCGCCCCCTGTTTATCAGGAGTAACATATTACAAGTAATTACCGACTCGCTTTGAGGTTTATTATCCTGGAAATGTTTGGAGCCCGTATCTCTCAAGACAGCCGCTGGTGGTACTTTGCAATGCTCTGTCAAACGACTCTTTATCTTTGAGTATATTTGTTTTATCGGGATTTCATTGAACTAAAGTTTTTGGGTTGAGGAAAGTTGAATCAACCGAAAAACATAAAAACAAAGAGAGAATGAATCTGAGATACATTTAAATTGGATTAAAGATTCACATCTCCCCACTTCACATCACACACACTCTTTTTTCAACGGCGTCACGCCTGAACGAATCACAGTCTTCAAGCCTTCCCTGCCGAGTGGACGCTGCTTCCTCATTGGTAGCATCGGCCAATGCCCTCTGACCTCACGAGCTGCAACCAGCCAACAACAGCGCACATTGAGAGCCGGTTTCCCTGTATGTTCCTGAGGATCACACTATAGTGGGCAGGGCCAGTCTGATACGGTAATGGGGACCAGCTTTTCCAGGGTTGTCCTCGAGTTCGAAGGTCAAGGTTGAACAGTGACTGGCTGGGACATGAGATCGTTTTCACATCAGTGTCTGTGAATTTACAGATTCAAAGACCGTTCAAGCTGTTGTCATGCACGTTTCACATTCACATGTAGGGTGTTTAGCAGATGCTCTTATCCAAAGGGACTTACAATTAGTACATTTGTCAGAAGACAGCGAAGGAATACATTGCTGTCGGTACAGTAAGGATGTTCATAGAAATAATTATGTAACTATGCAAAGACACCCCTATATGGTTTAACCTCAAACAGCTGTGTTTGTTAATCAATGCGCATATCTACTATATATAGCAAACGACGTAGATATACATTCATATAGATACATATCATGGTGCCACATGACTTCCAACAGCCAATGGGACGGCGAGGTACTATCACACCATGCGTCATTAAACATACGTTATGTCAAAGGCTCACATCCCGCAGCGACGGGGGTGCGTGGAGCGGCGGTTGTTAGTACGACTCCGAAGGGTGATGAACAGACACTTCTGGTGAGGCGGGTGGAGGCCCGGGGTGTGACATGTGGTGGGCGGGAGGGGTGGTGCAGTTCATTAACACCTCCAGGGAGGGATGGAGGGAGGGAGGGTAGTGGGGGGGAAGGAGGGAGAGAGAGGTATGGAGAGAGAGAGGAGGGAGAGGATGGAGAGAGAGAGGAGGGAGAGGGAGAGAGCGGAAGGGAGGGAGAGAGAGAGAGGGAGGGAGGGGGAGAGAGAGAGAGAGAGAGAGAGAGAGAGAGAGAGAGAGAGAGAGAGAGAGAGAGAGAGAGAGAGAGAGGGAGAGAGAGAGAGAGAGACAGAGAGGAAGGAGGGAGAGAGAGGGGGGAGAGGAGGAGAGAGAGAGAGAGAGAGAGAGAGAGAGAGAGAGAGAGAGAGAGATGCAGGCATTTGATTGGTCCAAAAACACCCCTATGTATGTATGTATGCATGCATGCATGCATGCATGCATGCATGCATGCATGCATGCATACATACATACATACATATATACATACATACATACATACATACATACATACATACATACATACATACATACATACATACATACATACATACATACATACATACATACATACATACATACATACATACATACATACATACATACATACATACATACATACATACATACATACATACGTGTGTGTGTGTGTGCGGTGCGTGTGTGCATGCGTGCATGCATGCATGCATGTATGTATGTATGTATGTATGTACATACGTAAGTCCATTATGGCCCCCACTGCAATCCTGTTCATCCCCGGAAGGGGGGATCTCCTTCTCCAGATTTCTTCCTTGCTAATTAAGGGAGTTATTTATTGCCCTCTCGGGGGCTAGGGTCAGGGGGGTCATAGATATATGGCCTGTTGAGCCCTTTGAGCCTGTACCTGTGATTAAGGGCGATTACAAATAAATTTGAATTTAATTGAACAGATGGCTTCCAGCTTACCGGAGTCTTAGAGATCTCGGGGTACAGTGGGTTAGAGTGCTGCAGGTTCCGGGTTCAATCCCCAAAGTCTCCCTGTAGTCTCCATGAGTCAGACTGTGTATCCCCTACCTGTGCATCATGCCTGTCACTGCTGATTAGTGTCTGATGGAAGACAAAGATGGATCCGTAAACAAAGACGGCCTGTGCGGTCACTGAAGGTCAGGCGGTTCGCCACCGTTCCTCTGGGAGTCGGAACGCAATTCTACTTCCTGTCCCTTATTCGATCATTCGTCCGACTTAAGATGAGTGATCGGGAGAACAAACACAAAGTTACGATAA
>OLKM01001530.1:59792-72292 GCA_900291075.1 Melanogrammus aeglefinus
GTCAGGGCGGGTCATAGTATATATGGCCTGTTGACGCCCTTTGAGCCTGTACCTGTGTATTAAGGGCGATTACAAATAATTTGAAATTTAATTGAACAGATGGCGTTCCAGCTTACCGGAGTCTTAGAGACGACTCTGGGGTACAGTGGGTTAGAGTGCTGGCTGCAGGTTCCGGGTTCAATCCCCAAAGTCTCCCTGTAGTCTCCATGAGTCAGACTGTGTATCCCCTACCTGTGCATCATGCCTGTCACTGCTGATTAGTGTCTGATGGAAGACAAAGATGGATCCGTAAACAAAGACGGCCTGTGCGGTCACTGAAGGTCAGGCGGTTCGCCACCGTTCCTCTGGGAGTCGGAACGCAATTCTACTTCCTGTCCCTTATTCGATCATTCGTCCGACTTAAGATGAGTGATCGGGAGAACAAACACAAAGTTACGATAACGTTTGTTTTTATGCTTAAACATAATGGGGTTTGCTGTTTTTCATTCCACACTCGCGTGAAAGTTAATATACTTCTCCAGCCGCTGAACAGCATATCATTCCCGGCGCGGGGAATGACTCAAGCCCAAATGCGACGTGTGATTTGACATTTTAATGGTCTCGTGGAAGCATGTTGTATGAGAAACAGAATATGGAGAGAGGTTATTGGATTGCACTGAGGCGGGGTTGCGCAGAGTAAGGGTAGCAGGCCGCATCTTTTGCTCGAACGTCACATCAGAAAGAGAAGAAAAAACGGACAACACGTTCAAACCGAGATTAAACAGTGTTTAAAACGTGATAATTAGTTTCCTTAAAAAGCGCCGACATGGAAGTGGGTTTGTCCCCTGATCTTCGCATCACACACTTTAGTTCATATGTTTGAGTCACACTTGTGTACACACTCCAAACTGTCCTCACAATCAATTATAATACTCCTCATTAGGGAGGAAAGTGTTTCACAGCGATGGAGCCATAGGCCTTACATGTCCGCATTAAGACACATTAATATGTTCCTGACTCGTGTTTATTTATTTATTACAGTGAATCACGGGTCTGCAAATGAATAACCACAATATTCATGGTCACAAGGCTTGTGGTGTTAGTTTACGCGTAAATCATACACGGTTTCATGATCTATATATTAGTACATTAAATGTGATTTATTGCATTGTTAGAGGACAAGAAAGCAGGCTACTTCCCATGATTATTTCTGTGCTTTCTCTTTTAAAGGGAAATACCAACCCTGGTTTCAAATTAAAATGTTTGATGGCTACCAGAGCGTAAAACACATTAGTTTCACAATAAAAGCTCTAACATGGATGGTGAGGTATTTCCTTTTGGCCAATTAATTTCTATTGTCCTATGTACATGTCACGTGAAAACGGAATGGCAGATGTGAGTGGAAAATGTAGTATTTCAAGAGAGTTGCAGCATTCAAATGCATTTATTTAAAATGTCTAGTGAAAAGGGTTATAATTCTGCATTTCAATGCCTAAACTATTTTCCGGTATGAAGAAAAAGGAATGTCAGACCGTTTTATTTAAGTGTTTTATTGTCATTCGTGCAGGAAACAAACGCAGGGTCATTCTGTACATTGAAATTCTTTTTCAATGTACAGAAGGAGGGTTTATAGATTAAAAGATGTGGCCAGAAGTGCAACATAATTGTTTATATAGACAAAGCCTTCTTAATAGTATATATATAATTGTATATATCTATATATTTTTATACATAATAAAAATTAATAAAAAAGTTTAATAGTCTAAAGTGGAATGTGCCAAAGAATACGTCCATTTATTTAATATAACATACATTGAACGTACAATTAGTGTTCACATGATCAATATGATCAACGACAACGTAAGCGCCAGTTGCTAACCCATCACGCATTTTGTGAAACTATTGCATGTTTTTCGTTTGAACCCGGGTTTGAAATGCATGTATCCTCCTCTACGCCCTCAGCAGTCACTCTGCAGGCTGCGATCAACCTAAGTTACGGGGCTCGCGCCTGCCGGAGGTTCACCCCGTTTTGTCGCTTTGTTAAACGAAACTTTAATCAATGCGAAGGCAGGGAGGATTAATTAAGGGATGCGTTTGGAACCATGGAAATTGATTTCATTTGTGGGCTCTTGAAGCAATTAAATAAATAAGGTGCCTCGGCTTTGTAATTAGTGTAATTAAAAAACGTACAAGATTCTAATATATATATATATTTTTGATCACATTGAGGAGCACGTGAGTTGAGTTTTTTTATTGTATTATTTCATTATTTGCAGGTGAATCCTGATCAAGTGTTTTGTGTAAGGCTTACTCCCTTGGGCCGCGGTTGTGTTTCATTTTGAAACGTCTTCACAGTTCCCAAGAGGAGAGCAAAACACAACGTTTTAACCACTGCTACGCTTCCACCGCGTTTCATAAAAAAAGAATAACGATGTAAACATTGCACCCCGCCGAAAAACAGTATTCCCACCTGCACTCCGGTTCTCCGTGTCTTTCCCTCTCTCTCCTCGCTACCGTCTCCTCAACGCACAAAGCCAGTAAAACACTAGCTATACATTCAAAACAGAATACCGCTTGCTGCGTAGTGCGCCCTTGAAACCAAATCCTCCCCACCCCCCTCCCCAAAGTGGAACTCATTCTCAGGGCTGTTCGCCGAGTTAAAGCAGACCGACCCGCTCCTAAAACCCAGGGCCGCCAGCCTTCACTTAAAGAACGTGTTCCAGAACATTCTGCAGCTCTGGCGGGGGTCGGGGTCCTGTCTGCAGGCGGACTCTCTCTCCCCCCCACCTCCGTATCGTACGTTTACGTTACGCGATTATGTCCGAATGAGACTTTTTGTGTTTTGTGCGGTTCTATGCTAAAGTACTCCGCTGGAGTCTTGTGTTGGAAGTGTGTGATCTTGACCTCGTCGTACGAAAAAACTGTTCCATAGCGATGGAGCAATAGGCCTTAAGGGCCGCGTTATAATGCATTCATATTTTCCTGACGCCTGTTTATTTAATTTCACATTTATGTCCTCCTTAATCGACTCCTAATGAGCCTTTTGGTTTTGTGCGATTTGACATTTACATTTACATTTTGATCATTTAGCAGACGCTTTTATCCAAAGCGACTTACGATGAGTACATTTGTCAGACGAAAGAGAAACAATAATATAGTGCTGTCGGTACAGTCAGGATGTTCATAGAAACAAGTGCCAAGCACTAATAATCACTAGGTTAACCCATTCCCCATATACAACGAAAGATAGCTAGGATAAGATGCTACACAATGCTAAGTCTTATTGTTGCCAGGACGTACAACATACAATACGTATACATAAAGTGCCAGCGATTCTATGCTAACATATTCTGCTGGTGCCTTGACTTGGAAGTGTACGCTCTCTGTCCCGTCATACCTGTTCACGCATGACCCCTTCGGTTCGCTTCGGTTGTGTTGCACCATGAGGGATGAGGGGGCATCACACACAGGGGTCAACCTCCCAGCCGAAGGGGTCCACAGTTCGATCCCTTAAGTCCACTGAGCCTGCCTTTTGTGCAACCCTCAGCGCAAAGACGGCAACCCCGTACCTGCTCATTACCTGAATTCACTTCCGAGTCGCTCCGGATCAAAGTGTCTGTGAATAGCCTCCCCGCTTACAACAAGCTCCGCGGAGCCGTAAGGATGCGGTTCATATTACTTACCGGTGACCTTTTGCCCTCATCTAATTAAAACAGAAATGCGCTCATTCACGTACACACACACACACACACACACACACACACACACACACACACACACACACACACACACACACACACACACACACACTACACACACACACACACACATGTATACACACACACACACATATGTATGCACACACACACACACACACACACACACACACACACACACACACACACACACACACACACACACACACACGCATGTATACACACACCCATGTATACACGCACACACACACACACACACACACACACACACACACACACACACACACACACACACACACACACACACACACACACACACACACACACACACACACACACACACTAACACACACGCACACACACACACACTCATCCGACCCATTCTTTTGTCTCGACAAAGGACATTACAGCCCCTTTGGAAAGTGGAGGGAGGCACGGTCAGGAGTCCATCTTCTTTCCCATGTGCGCGGCCATCTTGTGACGCCGTGGCCGCGGGGGGGGGGGGGAGGACGTGGGTCCATTAACCGCGCTGCGTTTTGGCGAAATACGATCAAGCCAGGAGTTAACATGTCAAGATAAATTGACATTTCACTTATCCGTCGAGTCAGGCGGCGCTGCCTGCTGCTCGCTCGCTGATACACACAGGAAGTGTGCGTTTCCGTGGGAATCCGAGAAGCTCTGACGGAGATCCGATGATCGGGACTTTGGTGGAGATCCTCCGAAGAGCCTTTTTTTGTTTTCTTGTTGGCCGCTTCAGTGTTTTACGGCCGTTTTATAATTGTTTTTTTTTTTATTGTGGCGGTCATCTTTATTGTTTGGGCTGCCTATGTTCTAAACTCTATAGGCCTTGTATCATTTATTATTAAAGGTATATAATATTAAATTATATATAAATTAGGATGTTTACTACCATTTAAACAGAGGAGCCATTGGACCACTGAACATATTTTGTGGTAATGGTACTGGTGATAGTGGTTTTAAAACACAGACCTGCGTTGGATTTAGGGTTCAGTATAGCTCCATCAAATAAGCCTCCCCCTTTCTCTCTCTCCGCCGCCCCCTCTCTCGCTTCCACTCTTTCTGTCTTGCTCTCTCTCTCCCGTACCTTCACTATCTTTCATTCTCTCTCTCTCTCTCTCTCTCTCTCTCTCTCTCTCTCTCTCTCTCTCTCTCTCTCTCTCTCTCTCTCTCTCTCTCTCTCTCTCTCTCTCTCTCTCTCTCTCTCTCTCTCTCTCTCTCTCTCTCTCTCTCTCTCTCTCTCTCTCTCTCTCTCTCTCTTTGGGGGGGGGTGAGGTTATCTTTCGACGATAAGAAGCAGAAAGGTCGAGAGAGTCCTGGAGGGGAGGAGCAGCAGTTCACCTGTGACACACACTCACTCACACACACATACACGCGCGCGCACGCACACCCATACACATTCACACACACAAAAACCGAAACAGCATAACTTATACAGCTCTTTTTCCTTTTTACATATCACACATACATGCCCACACACACACACACACAAATACACACTGACAAAACATAGCAAGAATGATACATCTCTCTCTCGCACACAAAAACACACACTGACAAAAGACACACACACACACAAACACACACAAACACACTGACAAAACATACACAACCACGCAAAAATTATACATCCCTCTCTCACACATACACACTCACTCAGACACACACACCCAGACACACACAAACACACACACACACACACACACACACACACACACACACACACACACACACACACACACACACACACACACACACACACACACACACACACACACACACACACACACACAGATCCTCCAAAACAAAGCGGCAGCGTCTCCCCACCTACACACGTGGAGGGAGCGTGGAGGCGGAGGAACAGCGCTGGTTGTACAGGCGGGGGCCCAGCGGGGGCCCTATCATCTGCCAGGGGACGACCCAGATCTGGTTCAACAGGCTGACAGGCTCAGAGAGCTGCGGAGCCCCGCCGTCACCCCGGCCGCACCATCGCTGCTGCCCAGGTGAATTCTTTCTTACAGAAAAAACAACAAAGACTACAAAAGGATAAAATTGCATGTATGTATTTTGCATACACACGCGGAAAACCTTCAGGATGTTTGGAAGAGCAGCTAAATCATGCTGGCGTTTGGGTTAGATGTTTGACTGGATGGCGGCGATATCTGCCTTAGGTGTTTTGTGATTTGGTTGTTGCGTGAAACGGGGCTTGAAAGACACCAATTCAAAAATTACTCACAGGACGCTTTTCCGCAGGAAGTCTCCATGTTGAGTGGCGGCCATGTGGTCGCCGCCGTGTGTCGTCAGGAGTTCACGCACATCTTTCATTTCGTCATCGTTTGCCACCCCGGAGTGATCATTTAGTGTGTGGTGACAACTCTCATCTCTGTCAATCGTCACTCACGACCTGTCACCTTGACGATTGACAGCAGACGGTCACAACAACTAATTCGTCATTGGAAGAAATAGCAGCTAGCATGCTATGCTATGCTACAACATGGATAGCGAGCTGGCTGTCGCCTTGCATGGTTGACACCGCCGTTGGTGTGTGAATGTGAGCTTTGGATAAAAGCGCTATATAGTCCATTTACCATTTCCATACCGACGTAGGGTTTTACACACTGTTGGTTCGTCAAGTGAAACAAGAATTAAATAAGTCAGTGGATAATAATAAGTGAAGTAAATACGCGGAAGGGAGCAAATAAGCGAGTACGGCTGTATGTGAGGTGGAGGAACACATTAACCTTTTGACGAGGTGGAAGGCGTAGATGAGAAGCGAGAAGGAGCTGCTGAGGTCCGATACGATTCGCTAGTTGGCCCCTCGACGTGTCCTTATCCGTAAACACAGTCATTACTAATTTGTTTGTTCGTCTGTTGTTTAAACCCTCGCCACCTGGCCACGGTGATTGAACTCCAGCGCTGGAACACTAGCCGGCTGCCTTTGGCGGTGGAGCCCTATAAAATGCAGTCGATGCACGCCGCAAATTCAGACAGAGGCTTCATTTTTTATGTTTTCTTTTTACGAGGGGGCAAGAAAAGCTTTAGGAAAACACAGCAGACCAGCAATTGATTTGCCCTGCTGTTGATGAGCATTTGAGTCGGAAGTGGAATAATTTGGGCATGCATTTCGAGGCCCTCGCACAACATTTAAATAATAGAGTGTTTGTAGTGTTGATTCTGTCTAATTATTGAACCGTAAATGCAGGGGACTTCAGGGGTCTTTTGAATCTATAGATATCCATATGTTTGACGTCGGCCCACAGATCATTATTTCCGTCCCACTTTTCCACCGCATGGTGCCATTACCTAAAGCTCTGCATCGCCCTCTCTCTCCCCTCTCTCCCCCGTGTTCCTAGAGCAGTAACACAACAAGGCCTTCAAGTTCAAAAGCAAATCGAACAAGCACACTTCGCCCCTCGGGGTCTCTCGCCCACCCTTGTCAATCAAACATGGCCTTTAAAACATAGCCAGGGCAGAGCGTAGCTTTAGCCCATTCCAAGGCGAGGGCTACCTCTATTTGCATAACCTTATTTCAAATCTCCAGCCTTAAAGTGCTCCACCACGCGCCAGACGTACAAAGAGTTGGAACAAACCCCAGCCAGGACGGAGTATTGGAAAAAACATCGGACGAATTTCGTCGCTTTCCGATGCAAACGTCATCGCCGGCGGCGCTGTAGGGAATGAAGTGCGTGTTAACGACACAACATTCAACGATCTCTCTCCCCAACAAGGACCAGTACCTCACAGACGTTCTGCCCCAGCAGCACGGCCCACTGAACTGTGAAGGGTGCGCGCGGACAGAAATAACACAGGTCGTTTCTGTGGTCGTTCCCTCGCGGTCCCGACGGACGCCATTATTGACGCACGGACCGGTGGTGATTTAGCATCAAGAGAAACAAGCACTTAAACACATTGTTAGTGCCAATGCGGTGCCATGATCCTCCAAAGTACTCGGCTGGCAGGAGACCAGGAGGTTTTCGGGGGCCTGGGAGGACGCCTGCTCTGAGCTCTCTCATAGCATCCGTATTTTATATCGATCTTGGAGCCGGGCAAAGAGCTCTTAAAGAGCAGCTGGCTCGTTTCAAAGTTGGAGGTGCTTTTGGCGCTGTGTGTGTGTGTGTGTGTTGTTGTGCGTTTGTGAGTGAGTGCGTGTGGGTGTGTGGATGTGTGCATGTGTTTGTATTGTTGTTTGTGTGTGTCTGCTTATGTGTGTGTGTGTGTGTGTGGTTGTGTGTGTGTGTGCTCCTGTGTGTGCGTTTCCATGCCATTGCCTCATTTCGACGGCTCCATTTTAAACGATCTTCCCATCTCACCGCATTTCCACCATGTTGCCGGTGCTTTTTCACCCATCACATTAATAAACCAAAGAAGTTTCGTAAACACTTTATTCACAATTATTTCTCAAACCATCCTTCCCAACGTTAGAATAACACCCTTCATCCGTCACGAGCCTCGACGCTACGAAGGTACGACGACTGAGAGGAGAGCGCTGTGCAGAGGTCACCTGCCAGGTGTTTGTATCACCTTATGTCTGGTTAACCTTTCCCCTGGTCTCCTTCCTCCCTTGGGGAACTGCGGCCGCAGGACGTGGGGGGGGGGGGGGGGTGGTCTTCTGAAGGTGATCCTCGTCAACAGCCAATTCTCCCTGCGACACGGCCTGCTGGTCCTCATGCACTTCATCAAACCGCATCCCATAATAAACCCGCTTCACCCCGGGCTGGCGGAGCCTTATGCGATTAACCGAGCCACGCAAGGTCTGGGAGGACTTATGTAATCAATGCTCAGTATCGCGGGGTCGGCGCTGGCACTTTGTCGATGGACGGCCAATCATGAAAGCCACGCTGTAACGTCGAGGCGTGACCACCCCCTCATCCCCCCCCCCCGCCCCCTCGAACCCTTCGATTAGTAGTTCGATGCCTGAAGGACCTTTGGAAGACACGGCAACTCTCAGCGCCGTCGACGGAACCCGATGTAACCTTAACAACGGCAGCTCCCCCTCCTGCGACCTCCTCCCACCAACCGCACGATGAAAAACTAAAAGTGCGGCAAACGAGCACTGCGGTGGATGTCGCAGCACGTTCATTACCTCGCCCTTCGACCCACTCCAGGGCGAGAGAGAGAGGGGGTTCACCTTAAGATCGCCAGCACAGTAAGACGGACATCGAGTAAACTCGGAGTCTGCCCATTAAAAACAACCTCTAAATCCCCGATAGAAAGCACCACCCCGAACACCTTGAACAACTCGCGTTATCTCACAACAAACCCATAAAAACGGCAGTTTGCTCTGCTAGAAGCGCGCGGTTGTCCAGCCGTGTCAAAAGGCCTCCGAAGTCGCCATCCATCCGGGTGGTGGCCAGCGAGTCCCCCACAATGCACCTGACCCTGAAAAAGGCAACCAGCACCGTCGTCGTCGCTGTCACATCCCTCTTCCTGCCCCCAAAAGAAATGGAGTTTGACTGCGGCTTGCTCCGGGGCCCGGGCCCTCGGGGGCCGTATTAAAAAGGCACTGCAGCGATGTTGACAGGAATACATTTATCGGGATTGTGTCCGCTTTCAAGTGGCGCGGCCGCGGGGGCGTGGGGGGACGCCAAACCGCCAGGGCTGCCTCGGTACCGGGTCGCGACTCGCCATTTGATCTACGTATCACCTGCGTTCGGAGTCAGATGTTTGAAAGAGCTCACAGAGCCTTTGATACCTCCCCCCCACCCCCTGCGGGGAGCCGTGTGGTGTCATGGTCACTCGTAGCTCCCATGCATGTGTACGCGTGCGACACAAACAATATTTCCTTTGCGATCCGATCTGATCCCCCCCCCTCCCCCGCATTGATTTTAATATCCGCCTCACAAAACACGAGCGACTCGCTCGATGTGAGGAGTACCGACGCGTCTCGTAGAGAAAGGGACGTTGTCTCGGATACGAAGGGGAAAACGTTTGTATAATCAGGCGTTGCCTGTGAATTAACTTAGTTAAACATTGTGAGGGACGATTAGCGGTCCGTCGTTTTTGCTACGGCGGCGGCGACGCTTTTAACGCGTTGGCATGGCGGCCCGTTGGAGCTGCCACCGCTGTCAGCCGGCGTTCCCGGAGAGCCGGCAGGAAGCCCCGTCCCGGAGCGACTCCGGACTGGGGAAGTGGCATATTGACAAAGTCTCCAATTAAGTGGGCACCTGCGCCGAGAGGAGTGGAGCTCGTCAGTACGCCCTCCGTGAGGCCGCCGCTGTCAGGAGAGGGCTAACTGCGTGCAGGAAAACTCAATGCACGGCACGTATGCATGGCACGCACACACTCACGCACGCACGCATGCAATGCACGCACGCACGCACACACTCACGCACGCCATGCACGCACTCACTCACGCACACACCCTCATACACCTTAACACACGCATGCACGCACCCACACACACAACCATATCAACACACACACACAACCATGTCAACACACACACAAACAAACACACACACACAAACACACAAACACACAAACACACACACGCACGCACGCGCACTCACAAGGCGAGGTGCCAGTGTTTTGAGATGCTATGACATGAGGACTGTCACGGCGCTAATGGCTGCGGCGCGCGGCGGGGTCCAGTGAGGCGGTGGGGGTGGTGGGGGGGGGGGGAGAAGTCGACTATGAAAGTTGGTTGCTTCAGTGTGACCGGGCACATAAATAGAAAGAGATCACTGAGGCACTCAGGGAAGGGATATATTTCTCTGTGTGTGTGTGTGTGTGTGTGTGTGTGTGTGTGTGTGTAGAGTGTGTTGATTTGGCTGTGTGTGTGTGTGTGTGTGTGTGTAGGTGTGTTGATATGGTTGTGTGTGTGTGTGTGTGAGGCTGTGTTGATATGCTTGTGTGTGTGTGTGTGTGTGTGTGTGTGTGTGTGTGTGTGTGTGTGTGTGTGTGTGTGTGTGTGTGTGTGTGAGGCTGTGTTGATATGCTTGTGTGTGTGTGTGTGTGTGTGTTTGTGTGTTGATCTATCTGCAATGTGTGTGTGGATAGGATTGAGCAGTGTATGTATATGGATATGATTTTCTGTATGTGTTGATATGACAGTGTGCAGTGTGCTGTGTGTGTGTGTGTGTGTGTGTGTGTGTGTGTGTGTGTGTGTGTGTGTGTGTGTGTGTGTGTGTGTGTGTGTGTGTGTGTGTGTGTGCGTGCGTGCGTGCGTGCGTGCGTGCGTGTGTGTGTGTGTGTGTATTTCATCGATGGCTACCCAGTCTGAGTCTACCCAGGCATGAATGGAGGTCTGGCCGACTGTGTAGCCATGCGTGCAGTTTCATAATTATAAGTGTGCATAGCTCACACCTCACTCTAATAATCAAGAGTGTGGCTGCGTTGATGTGTTTGTTTGTGTGTGTGTGTGCTTGTGTATGTGTGTAAGTGTGTGTGTGTGTGTGTGTGTGTGTGTATTTGTTTTTGTGTGCGTGTGTTGTTTATGTGTTTGCTTGTGTATATGTGTGTGTGTGTGTGTGTGTGTGTGTGTGTGTGTGTGTGTGTGTGTGTGTGTGTGTGTGTGTGTGTGTGTGTGTGTGTGTGTGTGTGTGTGTGTGTGTGTGTGTGTTTACTTCGGTCAATACCAGGGCCATTCGATGTTCCAAACCAATCCTCCGCTTGTGTAATATGGAAAGCAAGCGACGAAAAAAGTAATTTCTGAGAAACATTTTACATGCAATCAGAATCAGCCTCTTCATCATCATGTTGGCGCGGGAGGTATATTGGCCGAGCAACCCCCACTCAGACACCCTCCCACACACCAGCACCACCTCCACCACCACCATTAACACCACCTGTACCACCTCCACCACCACCAGTACCACCACCAAAAAACCACCACCACCACCACCACCACCTGCACAATCACCACTAACCTCAACCACCACCACCACCACCACCACCACCACCACCACCACCACCACCACAACCCCCACCACCACCATCAAGTGTGACCAGGACAAGGATAAAACCGGAAACCGGCCCCAGACATCCCATCTGACATCCAGAGTCATCCTGGGTCTGAATCAAAACCAAGAACCAGTCCGTCAGGCTTCCCCCCCTCTCCCTCCAGACGGACAGCGCTGAACTCCCAGTTTCCTCAGCGTTTAAACAACCCGACAACCGGCCCGCCTGCGCCCTGCGTCATCAGCGGCCGCCCGCTCTAATGATGTCCAGCGCCCTCCTAATTGCTGCAAGCGTGAGCTCTCTGGTTTCCGAGGCCCTGTCACAGTGCCTACGTTTTCCTCGCTCCTTCTTCTTTTCTTTAATTTTTTTTTCGTGCTCGCAGGCGGAGAGATATATCCGTTGGCGCGGCGATCAAAGCCAGAGCAGATAGAGCGTGACCTCACTGTGAGACGCTCCCTGCTCCGGGAGGATCAAGAGCTTCCTCTCCCTGCTCCTCTCTTCTCCGACGGCGTTGAGACGGTGAATCCAAATGAGACGGGCGGAGACGGCGCGGGCGGGGGGGGGGGGGGGGGGGGGGGGTGGGGGGGGTCTGATGCTGGTATGCACTCTCTCACTCGCTCACACTCTCACTCCTTCACCTCTGTGTGTTTGGGCGCTCTCTCTCCATGAGAGCTTGGTTAATGGAGGTCAAGGTGGTGTTGGTGATGGTGGTGGATGTGTAGGTGTTGGTGGAGGTGAACGATGGTGGTGGTGGTGGTGGAGTTGGTGGTGGATGTGTTGGTGGAGGTGAACATGGTGGTGGTGGTGGTGGTGGAGATGGTGGTGGATGTGTTGGTGGAGGTTGAGATGGTGGTGGTGGTGGTGGTGGAGATGGTGGTGGATGTGTTG
>OLKM01001530.1:82292-87292 GCA_900291075.1 Melanogrammus aeglefinus
TACATTTGTCAGAAGAAGGAAAAATAACAATACATCTCTGTCGGTACAGTGAGGATGTTCATATAACTAAGTATCAAGCACTAACAATCGCTAGGTTAACCCATTCCCCGTATACAACAGAGATAACTAGGCTAAGATTTCCATTTGTTCCTTATCACCCTAACTCAAATGATTTCCCTTTGGCCAGCGGTTCATGGGCCAACCGACACACTACGTTCATCACAAAACCCCCCCAAAAAAACAACAAGAAATCTCCTCGCTTGTCGCCCGACCCGAAACCCCTTTTAATAAAAATAATAAAAAAACAAAATCGGCATCCGAGAGGAGGAGAATGGATCCTATTAGCAGCGTTAGCGTAGCCTAGCACTACCAGGGCAGATAAGCCGACAACACGATGCCAGTGAGTGAGATTTAGTCAAAAAAAATCCAATCCAATTTGGCCGTGCATGGTTTCATACTCTTGCATAGCGTCGGTCCCGCTCCGACAGGGAGGGGGGGCAGGGATGGCGGGGGGGGGGGGGGTGCCGCTCCTCCATCCTGATTAGTTCTGCTCCAGAAACGGCCAAAGTGACGGGCTAATCGCTGCGGCCGCCACCGGCTAACAGCTCCTGCAGTGCGGGGGGGGTTATTGGGGTATGGTCGGAGGGATGATGTCGCTGGTGTGATACGTCCCGCTTTCCCGCCTTCCCGGCAGCTGTACATCCCCCCCCACCCCCCGCCGCCGCCAAAGACACACACACACACACACACACACACCACGCACACGCGCGCAAGCATGCACACGCACACAAATACACGCGCACACATGTGTGCACAGACACATGCACACGCGTGCACGAGCACGCGACACAACACACACACACACACACACGCACACAAAATCACACACACACTCTCACACGCACACACATACAAGACACATCTCAGCGTGAAGTGTTCTCTCAGTGCTGTGTTTGTGAGGCAGCTTTGCCCGTCAGAGCGCTGCCGTGGCCCTCCGCACCAGTACGGCCGTGGTGGACGGGTGCAGCGGCAGACAGACTACCCCCGCATGAGACTCACCACTCAGGGGACGTGACGGACTGTGCGTCTGAATTAGCTCTCTGCTAATACTCCCAATCTAATTTGTCTGCTCCCAGTCCCAACGACGCAGCATGCTAACGTTTGTGTTTTTCTATTATTGTTAGAGTATCACCGCCGCTTCCTCGAGCGTCCAGCCGCCGCCGTGCCGCACGCTACACCGCCGCCCGCCGGCCAGACGTATTTATTGAATCAGCGGTTATCTCGTCCATTAAGACCGGCAGCGTATTGCAAACCCCCAACACAAAGTTTCTCGTTCACTTAAAAGCAATTAATTAGCCGGCTGTGTTTTTTTCCCGCCGCCGCACTCCGCTTTGTGAGCGACTTTCGCTCACGAACAAACTTGACGTAACCCCCGTTTACCCGACGTCGGGCTAATCTTTAAATTCCACCTGTCCTCGTCTCACCCCTCACCCTCCCTCGCCTCCTCGTACTCCTTCCACCCAGCGCCTCCGTGAGGCAGACTCGCTGAGACAGCGTCGTGCAGGGAGAGGCCGCAACGGCACAGCAGAGCGAAAAAACAAGGAGCTTAGCCGTCTCCCAGACCGGGCCGCCCCCCCCCTGGGGTCTCTGGAGCTCACATGGGCACGGACCTGAGCGCACTGTCGCCCGGGCAACACAAAACAACGTCCAGTTGGCTTTTGCTGTTGTTGTTGTTGTTGTTGTTGTTGTTATTGTTGTTGTCGGTGTTGTTTGACGCAAAGTCAAGTCCGGTCAAGGTCCCTCTCTGTTTTTTTTGTCTTCGCTTGCTCTCGTTGTTTATTTATCTTGCATATATTGCTTTTGATCACGTCCGATTTCTCTACCTGTGATCTCTGTCTGTGGAAAAAAATTGTGTTTGGATTTAATGAGCGCTTCAATAGTGGTCGTAAGAACCATCATACTTCACTATTTACTGTTAAAAGAACTACGCTTCATGCATCATAATCACAACCAAAATCTGCGGTTTCAAGGGTAAGGAAAAACAACAACCACATCGGAATACGTCTCGAGTCAGTGCTGATGCATAGTGGGTAATAAAAACTAGCTTGTGAAAACGCAATGACAATGACAACATCAACATCAGGGGGGTGGGGGGGGGGGGGGGGGGCCGCTGCTCCCCTTTCATCCCCTCCACCTCCGTGAATGTTACCCAAAGCCCTGGGCCACAGTGTGGGGGTGCGGCTGGAATCACCACCCCTCACCTGGCCCCCTATTGGGGGCCGGCAGGTGTTCCCCAGACTGGTCGTCTGAGTCCAGAGAGGGTCTGGATTTGGCCTGATTCCGGCCGGGGGACACTGGGGGGTGCTAGGCCCCGGCCTCAAGCGTGTGTGACGAATGCCCTACTCTGAGCAGGTCCCCCGAGGCGCTGTTGAGCGCTCCGTGCCAGAGAGCCTTTAACTGGCTAAGGCTAACCCAAATTACTAAATGTTACACTTTTTAAAATCCTTCCCCGGCGCGGTTTGCCAACTTCCCTCGGCTACAGTTGGCGAGGTTACCGATTCTGTGTACTCTCGGTAAAGTCGCTGGAGTCTCCTATCCGAAGAAAGACCTTTTTTTTGTATCCGTCGTTAACGAGGGTTAGTTGGAAGTTGTTAGGCTCAACAGGAAGTCTCCAAGAATCATTAAAATGTAAAGATATTTTGAATAGCATTTACTTCAGGTCACGGCCCCTAGCTTGATTTGCATTTTTTCTAATGCGACATGTTATTTTACATCAAATAAAACCAGACAGAAATAGTCATGATATTACTTATTATGGTATAATAAACCTGGCATCTTAATAATTAGTATCATGCCATCAGCATGTCAGCTTCCCTGTCAGCTATATTATCCTCTCCCACACTAAACATGACGTATATATTGGGCCTACACACTCAGCTGAACCACGCTCCATGCATGCTTGACTCCAAACGAGTTGGATATTAATTAACAAAAAGACATCTTCAATTAATCACTTCATTAAGTCAATTAACAGCAAGCCCTGACACATTGACCTCCGCTCATTGGTCATTCTTATTCGTATAATCTGAATCGGTGTTCCTGGAATTAAGGCGAGAGGTGAAGAATAAAATAAATTGTAGATCGCTTGAAGGCCCTTCTGAAGAGAAGACAGCCGAGAAGACATCCCAATTACCGCACTTAACACGCCTCTGTCTTTGTGGTCACTGTTCTCCAGACGCGTGCGATAATCAAGGCAGCGCCTCATCGATCTGCCCACTTCTGCTTTAAAAAACATTTATTAAAACATCAAACGGTCCACCTAGCCCCAATGACTACCGTCACAAATCAATTAAGCCATCCCTTAATTGATTGGATGCAAGTCAACAGCTATAGAGTGGCCTGAGTGCTTTCTTTTGGAGGCAGGTGGAAGCGGTGGAGGTGGTGGGGGTGAGGAAGAATCCCTTATTCCTTTGTCCTCTTTTGGGTTCCAAGGCAGCGAGTTTGCGGATGTTCGTGGCGTCTTGTGACGGTGTTGAGTGAGGAACACAAATCGACGGCTTTATGGATCCAGGATTGCTGTAGTTGCTGTTGTTGCTGTTGTTGGCGCCGCAGGAGCATGTGTTCGGGAATGGTTGCATGAAGGTCTTCGAAACAATATTTTAACAACGTACCGAGGAACGAAACTCACCATTTCCCCAGAAGTCCTGGATCTCCTAAATTGGAAATATAGCGTAATATAAATCCTAATCCTGCAAAAGAAACGCCCTAAGCCCTGTTCATGACAACATCACAACATCAATATTGATTCACCTAAAGCTAACAATACTCAATGTCGTTCTTCTCACGCTGCACAGGAAAATGTGTTCAATGGCCTCCGACCGGCCTTGTTGAAGCCTTCGGCCTTACTCAGGGTTACTCAGACCTTCTGGTAACCAGTCAGGATCTCCCAGAATTCAAGGCCTGGTGAAACCTGGTGAGGACACGAGCGCTGGGTCGGTTGGGTTGTGTACTGATGAATTACAGCAGAGAGAGTAATTAAAAAATGTGCAGCTCATGCTGTTTGCTGTGAGCCTGAATCACATTTGTATAAAACTAGCGAAGAAGCGATGGCCGGGAACTCAGCTCTCTGTTCGAACTACAGGGGGGTTTGAACACTATGTCCGTCGGGGGTATCAACGCTAACATTGGACGCAGTTATATTAGGTGGAAGGTGGGACATACATCGTCATGAATATTTTAGGTTAAAGCAGGCGTCGCGCAGTGGGACAATGTGCTAGTGCACTGAAACAACAGAACATGTATGAAAACTATCGACAGTTCGTTCTGACAAAATGGATGCATCGAGTTGACACATCCTGGAACGATTAGCTATTCACCTGGCTTAAAATACATTCCCTTTTCTGGGTCCTCTGAGTTGCACTAGTGTGTGCAACTCAGTGTGTGAGTGATAGAGAAGAGAGAGAGAGAGAGAGAGAGAGAGAGAGAGAGAGAGAGAGAGAAGAGAGAGAGAGAGAGAGAGAGAGAGAGAGAGAGAGAGAGAGAGAGAGAGAGAGAGAGAGAGAAGAGAGAGAAGAGAGAGAGAGAGAGAGAGAGAGAGAGAGAGAGAGAGAGAGAGAGAGGAGAGTGAGAGAATGCTCAGCACTTGTGGATTGTTTAATTAAGAGGTGCATATAAAGCGAACACACAGCAACCAGCATCTGGATCAGAAAGCCTTTCTGCAGGGAGCCTCCGTCGGGTACCAGGGACTCTTCGTACTGGGTGGGTGGGGGGGGAGGTAGCCTTGTCGGCATAGAAACACTCCGCCGACTCTCTGAACCAGATCAACCCTGGGGAGACAAATAACACAAACACCTGCAGGATTCTCTCTAGCACTCTCTCTCTCTCTCTCTCTCTCTCTCTCTCTCTCTCTCTCTCTCTCTCTCTCTCTCTCTCTCTCTCTCTCTCTCTCTCTCTCTCTCTCTCTCTCTCTCTCTCTCTCTCTCTCTCTCTCTCTCTCACTC
>OLKM01001530.1:89792-122292 GCA_900291075.1 Melanogrammus aeglefinus
GTGTGTGTGTGTGTGTGTGTGTGTGTGTAAGTGTAAGTGTGAGTGAAAGTTCTACAGAGTTAGGTGTATTCCAGCAGCATTTCATTTCAGTCAATTCTTCAGCATGTGTCAAATCCAACAATGGACAACATCTCAGCACTGAGTCGGAATAGATGGAAGTCCTGCAATCTTACAGAAAAAAAATAATCCAACCTTCTTCTGATGTTGGGAAAACAAACTGGACAGAGCGCGCCAACTGACACACACACACACACACACACACACACACACACACAACACACAACACACCACACACACACACACACAACCACACACACAACACACACACACACACACAGGCTGGCAGAGAGACAGACAGACGGGCCAATTGAAGGACAGTTCAACTTTGCGCTACTGATGCTACTGTCGCTACTGGTCTTTGATTCCGTCAGTGGGTGTCTGCTTCCCTGTAACACACACTAATAGACACATGTAATTAAGAAGCTGGTTTCACATTACGTTCACTTGGGATCAAACCCAGTACATTTTAACTGGGAGTACGACAGTGTGACCACTACACTGTGAATGGTTATGGATGCATTTATACAGCGCTTTTTCTAACCAGTGGCCACTCAAAGCACTTTGCAATATTGCGTAATATTCACCCATTCATGCACACATTCAAACATTCACACACCGACGGCGGTGTCAGCCATGCAGGGCGACAGGAGACAGCTCCTTGGGAGCATTTTGCGTCAGGGGTCTTGTTCAGGGACACCCCGACACTCCGCTAGGAGGAGCCGGGGATCGAACTAGCAACCTTCCGGTTACCAGTCAACCCCCTCTACTGCCTGAGCCACTGCCACCAGTGATGCGCACTGCATCATGTGACCACAAATATCCACCTACACACACATCGATGTATTTCTTATTTCTGCGTGAACAAATTGTTCTCCTCGTGTTGAATTGCTGTGGTGATGTCATTACCAGTTCTGTGTTGGTACATTCCGTTTGGTGCTCTACTGTATTATTATTCCTGTTGGGAAATTTAGCATTGGAGATTCAAGTGAATTCAATCAAACAGGACGGATTGAGAAAGTGTGCGCAGCCCAGCAGCGGATAATTTATTTAGACATCTCTCGCAGGACCATCTCACCACAGTGCATCTGAGGATTCAAAGGAGTAAGCCGGGGATGTTGCAATACCAGCGTTCGCACGCGATCCAGACGTAACCCGTTTGTAAACATTATTAACATGCCTTGTTCCGCGTTGTGTGTGTGTGTGTTGTCCTATCATCTGTCGCAGGAACAAAAACATCCAGCTTTTGTGCTCCCAAGATTTGACGGACACGTCGCCGAAACCAACTCCTCGGAGAGAACCCTGCCGGGGCAAGGCCTTCCTCCGCAGAGAAAGTTTACCCGCGGCGTCTCCGCGCAGATCAGCTCTGTGAGGGCCGCCTCTCACCCCCACCTCGTCCTGCAGCACGGAGCCCGGGGCACGTTGATGAAGACGTGACGGAGGAGGTGGAGGAGGAGGAGGAGGAGGAGGAGGGGAGCTGGGAGGAGGAGGTGGAGGGGTTGAAAGAACAAAAGGAACAGGGCAGAGCCCGATTGAGACGGAGGGATCGTCTGCGGGATTAGACCCGTCAATCCCTGCCTCCCCCTCCTCGCCTCCCCCATCTCCCCCTTCCTCCACCTAAATAAACCCCGGCTTCTAGAGGGGGGGGGAGGCGAAAGTTGCAACGAACGCTAACGCTAGGAAACTTTGCTCGTCTGAGACCGGCGCTCTCGCCGTACGTGCCAGTTTACGCTAACACCCGCCACCCTTCCGTGACCTCCGTCCTCCCCCCCCCCCCCCCCCCCCTCCCCCCTCAACCCCCACCCCCTCTCTCATCACAGGAGCTCCGGTGGTGGGGCGGTGGGCTTGAGAAAGGGGGTGGGGGGGGGGGGGATGGGGTTGGTGCGCGGAGTGGGTGTGGGAGAGAGTGGTGGATCTGGATCCACTGGAGAACTTGCAGTGAACCCTCGCTAGGCTTTGCGTCTCGCTCTTTCATCTGGGGTCACTGTCAGTGGAGGGTTTATCTTATAAAAGGCAGCTCTCAGAAGAAGCCCAGGCCTCCGTGCCTGCAGCCAAACCCGCACAGGACCCCGGAACGAACATAACACGGGGGCCACGTGTCTGCAGCCTGCGGTACCTGGATGGCTTCACACGAGAGCCGCGGTGTCTTTTATACATACGGGCAGGCGTACTTTGTACATACGTACATGCATACATATATACACACATACATACATACATACATACATACATACATACATACATACATACATACATACATACATACATACATACATACATACATACATACATACATACAATCATACATACATACATACATGCATACACATACACACACAGACACATACATACGTGCATACACATAAACACATGGCATTCGTACATGGGTATATTTCCTGATGCAGTGAAGCGTAATAATAATAATTTCCCGGCCATCTGGGCGAGTTCAAAAGGTGATGAAATTGGTTCGCAATAAAGGCGGAATACGAGGGGAGAGGAGTGACCCTGGCGGGGGCGTGTCTCGTACAGAGACACAATATTCTCATGAGGCAGATAAAGCCGCTGTCGGTGGAAACAACAAAGATGACAAACCCGACAAAGGCACCGGCCTCATCGCTATCTCCCACCCCCCCCCCCCCCCCCCCGCGCGCTCTGATGCACCACGAGAAATAAAGAAATCTGACAGTTATTAAAATGTTCTCGCTATTCAAGAAAAAAAAACGTTATTCTATCACTTGTGGCGCTCGGTGGTGATTGTCGACGCTCGGCGGCACATTGTGCGTCGCGCGGCTATTGTCGCTAGCGACAACGACGAGCTCGACGGGACGACCCGGACAATGAAACACATAACACAATGGTCGCACAAAGCACACACAATGGTTGGTGCAAATGGCTATTAGCGACACGGTCGTGCGGACGCGCCGGCCCTCTCTAATCGGCTGGACTGGGACGGACAGGTGTAGGCGGATAGCACCCCCAGCGCGCTAATAGCGCCCACCGCTAACCATTTGTTTTCCTCTGTAGCCTCGGGATGTAATGTTCACTTTGGGGGCTAATCTTCCATCGCCATTGCTGAGGAAATTAGGCGCAACATTAGCATGATAATAGACGACACAGTGTCAGTCAGCGCTGACAATGAAAGACAGCTTTGACGAACGGAATGGGTTTTTTCTTGCCTCGTGGTAACCCATAAAGATGTTATTCATTCTCTGAGGATGCATCTGTGTTCCTCTGGTGTCTGCGTGTTCCTTTGATTCTATTCAGATACATCTGAGGCAACGAAAATCCACCGGGAGCCCCCTTCGTTTTTTCTGAGGGGGTGAATTTGTTTTGGTAAAATTGTATTTAAGTGTGACAGAGAAGCAGCTTGATGCTAACGGTTATCTCATGCTAATAAGATGCTAATTCGTGGCGCGTCGCGGTTTTGTTCCGTCAAGCATTTTTGGGAGCGTCTTAATTTAGAGCCTGCAATTCAAATGATTTTCACCCACATTAGAACAAGAGCTTGAGAAAATATTTCTTGTCATGTTTTGACCGCAAGTGACTTTGAGTTGTAAGAAATTGCCACCCTTGTATTTTTTCTTTTTTTTTTTCTCTGACACATCAGCCCTGGTTGCGTTTTCCAACTCTTTAACAAGGTTTTGAATTAGAAATTAAACCACCACGCTTGTCCTGGCATCAATAACTAATAGAGCAATTATAAAGCAATTCCCCATGAAACCCACTCAGAGCAGCTCCTTTTCATCCTTGGTGGACTACCATGGAGGCCACAAGAAGCCGACTTGTTCCTCTGCCCTTTTGCGACGCATCGATTGAAAACCTTCAGCCAGTCAACCTCGGGTTACGAAGACTACGATGCCTTACTCAAGAGCTTCGTTCTCCGTGTTGTTTGACCATGGGTTGGTTTTCAGTGTGAGCTCTGAAATGAAGTACTCTTATCCTATCTATCTTTTTTGTATACGGGGAATGTGTTAACCCAGCGATTGTTAGTGCTTGGCACTTGGTCCTATAAACATCCTTACTGTACCGACAGAGTTATATTGATGTTTCCATATCTTCAGATATTTGTATCGATTGTAAGTTGCTCTGGATCAAATCGTCTGCTAAAAGCCCTAAATGTTAATGCATGTGCCGCAAGTTCAAAGTCCAAACGGTGATCCTGGTCGTTCTAGTGGGATCGGCCCATCAGGTAGATGGACTGTAGGAAGTGAAACCGTACAGGTTGCCAGATTGGGATTGAGTGGGCTTTGAATTCCAGTTCATTTCTTGTGTTGTGTTCTGTTGGACTTCCAGCTGTGGGACGACACTGTTGTCCCTTGTCTTGTGTACTCAGCTGTGCACTCTAGTCGTGTCATACAACTGCCACCGGACTCAGCCTAAGTGCCTTTGAGCAACGGAGCCAAAATCATGCTCCAGAGAACCCTAGTTCTTTCCAAGGTCCCTGTGTTGTGCGACAGAACACCGAGGACAGATACCGCTCGGAGAAATCGATTGGCATCATCCCTTGGTAATGCAAAAAAACACCTTTAATGGAGTATGAGAGTCCTGGTGTTAAAGTCGAGGCTGGAATGGTATGGAGGTTTGTATTCACTATTTGTACTACCGTAGATACTTTGGTGTGGAGAAATATTTCCAATAGAAAAAGTCAGCTTTCATCCACCATGACCTAAAGTAAAGTCAGATTCATGTTATTAATGAGCAGGTAAGAGATCTATAGGCATCTTGCCCAAGGCTGCAGAGTAGACAGTAATGTTTTAGCTGGAAATCAAACACCCTAACCACTATCTCTCTGTGTATGTGTGTGCACTGTGCACAACTGCTAAAGCCCTTCTCATGGGCTGGCTACTTTGACTAGTGTCAGGATGTCATGGTGATCGCAACGAGTAACAGGCACGCACACACGTAAAGAGACACATACACATACAGAGACACACAAACACGCACAGAGACACATACACATAGAGACACACACACGTAGAGACGGACACACACAGGGAGTACACACATGTACAGACACACACACACACACAGGGAGACACACACGTAGAGACACACACACACACACACAAATACACAGGTACAGAGACAAACTCACGGACACATGTAGGCTACAGAGACACAGACACACGTACACACACACACACACAGGCTTTATGAGGTATGTTTCACAGACTGTGGGGAGCAAGCGGGTCAACCGTGATCCATCGCGCAGCTAATTAAGAGATCCAGTCTTCCATTTTGTTTTTCTGTCAAGTGCAATGGAGCACATTCCGCCGCACGCGCCTTGCCCTCCACTGCGCCGACAATCGATTCCTCGCGCGCACTCGCATCATAATAATCGTTAAGCAGTACTCGAGACTGAGTGTACTGTAGTAACGTTAGCGTTAGCCCGCCGCCAGAAAAAAGTGTGTCTGTGTGTGTGTGTGTGTGTGTGTGTGTGTGTGTGTGTGTGTGTGTGTGTGTGTGTGTGTGTGTGTGTGTGTGTGTGTGTGTGTGTGTGTGTGTGTGTGTGTGTGTGTGTGTGTGTGTGTCTGTGAGCCATTGGTCGTGAGTTCGCGACAGGTGTGGGATCACATATTTAACCCGTTGGCGGGAGAACCACATGTGGCTTATTGGCGCGTGGTTGCCGCGGTGACGTCGACGCAAGCGCCGGCAGCACCGCTCGTTCGAAAGGTTTGTTTGGTAAGATAACTTAAGTCTAGCCGGGCTCCTCCGGGCTCCACACCCGTGTTGGCATAGCAACCGCCAATGCCGTTGCTCCGAGGCGTTTCATGGGAATTGACGTTGTGTGGGCGGAGGTTTCATTTTGTTTTCGGGGGTTATTATTATCATTGCTTGCCTGGGCTGCCCGTCATGTTATTAAAGTGTAATTGGTTCTGACACTGTGTGTAAAAGGGTGAGAATTAACAAGTCAATTATCCGTCATTTGTTGCAAGGGAGTTTTGGGACTAAACATTTCAGTTTCAAAAGGGTGGTGAACAAAGTCAGTATAGTTTTATACATTTTTTGGAATTCAAACTGAGATATAATTATGATTTTAAATCTGACAATGACTTTGTCATTGGACGTATTTTCTGGTATTACTTAGTTGTTAACACGTGTGGGGTTTCTAACATCCGGTTTCTAAGTACCCCCTCCCACCCCTAACCCTACCTGTTACGTGTTTTGGCCTGCTCTGCGAAATCTTGGGATGGTTCGCTGGGATCCAGTCCTGACTCAAGTGAGAAACGTTTGACAGCAGGTCTGTAGCATATACTGTACATTCTACTGTTGTGAAAAAAAAAAATTTTCCCATGTAATGATAGAATTACAATTTTCGATTAAACGACCCTTTTCATCAACATGTTTATATTTTCAAGATATTACATTTTTATGTTAATTAGTGTGGCCACGTGCTGCAAGATGTGCTAGCTAACGCTTGCTAATAAAAGTTCGGTTCGGTTTCCGGTTTCATACGATTTTATTATATCTTCCTATGCTATATATATCTCCTTAATGTACATGCATACATAATATAGAGCAATGACAATGCTGTTGCATTGTCATTCGTTTTGTATCATCATTTACCTGATGTGTGTTGGATTCCAGTGCCTGCTGTCTTATGAGTACAGACCATGAAAATGTTATTGTGTTTTTCTGAGAGGGGAAAATGATGTCTTGTATTATTTTTATAGACCAGTGATTTGTGTGGCTGTGACCGCGGCGCCAGACTCCCCACGCATCACTGTGTTGATGTCTCATGACAGGTATGTCTCTTTGCATTCTGCTTTTACCTCTTACACTATGGTAATAATGAGTCTGAGCAAAACTTTTCTGAGAGCAGACCGGTGGTTTGTTTTGCTGTGACCGTCAGCTCAGCTATATTTATTACTGTGTTGATATCACGGTGACGTGTGCAAAAAATGTGACACACAAATGTTAAAACACAAACTCTGGAAAGGGTTCCTAAACTTGTATATCAATAGCATGTATTAATATTGTCTCCTGCACATTATCACCACATTGGCCATCTCACAATGTTTTTAATGTGTGTCTATTCATGGGATGGATGGACGTCAACCTGACGTGAATCTTTGTCATCTATTGACCCATATTAAATGTATTAAAATAATAATAATGATGGCATGATTCTGTGGTTATATCATGCAGACACATGGTATTTACAAGCAAGTCAAAACAACATGGAAAGGAAGGAAGGAATTACCGGAAAATGTGTGTGTGTGTGTGTGTGTGTGTGTGTGTGTGTGTGTGTGTGTGTGTGTGTGTGTGTGTGTGTGTGTGTGTGTGTGTGTGTGTGTGTGTGTGTGTGTGTGTGTGTGTGTGTGTGTGTGAGAGATGAATAGTGGATTCATTTACTACATTCAGTCTTACTGTGCTATATCCGCTGAATTGTGTTAAATGACCCCAATCATTGTGTTGACTCAGAAGACTCCACACCTTTCCTGGGTGTGGAGTCTTCTGGTGGTGAAGACACAGGACCATTAACACATTGTCTGCATTAACAAACCAGCTGAGACTGGATTGAGGGACGAAGGATAGATTCATGATAGGAGGATGGAGATACTGTACGAAGAGGATGGACTTACAGACAGACAGACGGATCTATGATAGACAAACGAATGGAGACACTTTAGATAGAGGATTAGAGGATAGATGGCCAGACTTACAGACATACAGACAGACAGATAGATCTATGATAGACAAACGAATGGAGATAATGTAGATAGAGGATGAGAGGACAGAAGGACGGAAGGACAGATGGATAAATTAGATGGATAAATGAACAGAGATACTTCAGATAGGGAATGGGTGGAATGACAGACGGACAGATAGATAAATGAGATGGATAAATGAATGGGGATTCTTCAGATAGGGAAAGGATTGCAGGACAGACGGACGGACAGAGAGATATATTAGATGGATAAATGAATGGGGATTCTTCAGATAGGGAATGGGTGGAATGACAGACGGACAGATAGATAAATGAGATGGATAAATGAATTGCAAGGATGACAGAGAATAGCGCATGCCATGTCCTTAAACTCGCCCTAACTCCAGCTGCTACACCGTAATTTCCCAGAAGAGGAACGTTCAAACTTGAGAGACACCGGGAGGGAGATAAAATGGGCAGGAAAAAGCCCGACCTGAACTGTAATTTTACCTCTTTTTTCCCTTCTCTCCTGTAACGATAATTTAGGCTCTTAATGGAATAACGGTATTATGTATAGCCACATCCCTTTATGACAGGAGTGCTAGGGTTTCTAATAAGGAGATATCCAGCGGGGCAATAGACTAAATTTCCCTTTGGGCTCTTGAAATAAATCAGCACATCTTTGGTGCATATAAAGGTCTACTTTCTACAGATTTTCCTGGGCTTTCACTGGTTTGGGGCAGGGGGGTGGGAGAAAATTACAGTTAACTATGCATCGGGCAGCGTCCATTCGAGTTCCTCACACACATACACGCACACACACTCACGCACGTGCACACACGCAGACACACACGGACAGAAGACAGGCAGACACGCATGCACACACACAAACCCACACGCACATACGCATGCGCACACAACCACGCAAACACACAGCTACACACACACACACACACACACACACACACACACACACACACACACACACACACACACACACACACACACACACACACACACACACACACACACACACACACACACACACACAAACTCTTTATGCTTCTCCGAAAAGCAGTACATGTCTTCAGAAGTTTATCTTTCAGAAGCTCGCAGAATCACGTTTCAACCCAAACTCAACTCAGAACAGAACCCAGAGGAATGTGAGGAGGCTCTCTCTGTGGAGCTCCCTCCCAACATTAATATTCCACCGCTAAAATGTCATTGCATGCCGTGCTGGGGATGAGGGGATGATTCTTAACCCCTCACTGATTATTGCCCTTGAATAGCTTTTTGTTTTTTAATTAGATCCTGTGTCATTTTCAAGTCTTGGAACCTCTCGCTCTATCAAATTCCTCTCTTTAACCTATAACGAATGCATTGGTCCAATCTGACTCGTACATTGTTGTGCCACATTAACCTGCTTATTTTGTAAGCTAAAATCTCATTGAAACCAAAATATTTAACTGATTTCTAAGATAGATTTAAACTAGAGGGTGCATTTTGACTATGTTTCTATTTGTCTTGGTAATCCCTGTCTGTGCTTTATATTGCTATAGTGTAAAGCACAGTTTATTGCCTCTATGTATACACATAAACTCACCTTGGCTTGAAGTAAATTGAGAAAAACAAAAGAAAAGCCATACTGCAGCACTACTCCATGAATGCCAGTCCATTTTGATACACAACCATACTTTATTGTTTGAGAAGGATGTCACTCGCACAGACACAGGAAGTGACAGCAATATATACTGGAAGGAAAAACAAAACAAAGTAAAAGCACCACAAGCTTGAATTGTCCCTAAAAATATATCTATTTTTAAATGACATCCAAAGCCCCCCCCCCCAACCCACAATTACCCTTCCCATATTGAGGTGAGCATTAACTGAATTTCATTTAATTTACAGCTAGGCATTGCTCTCCACACTCAGACATTATATGACAAAGTTATTGGGCAGAATGAGCAGGAACTGATTAATTAACTGGAGTTAGCGTTAAGCTGTATAAACTCAAATGTCGGCGCATGGAACCTTGTACCATACAGTGTACAAGCATATTACAAAGTGGTACAATTGCACTACTGAAATTAATTACTGTATATATATCTTCTTTGGGCATGTATAATAATTATCATGACCAAAGCTTAGGATCTGTTTATTCATGATTTACTCTCTAATCAGTTGGTTTATTTTGTAGTCAATAGCTCTGGGAGAATAGACCATAGATCGAGATCCAACTGTAACTAACATTTAGGCTTCCAGGGTTTTGTGAGTAATCCAGTTCAAATGTATGATAAGATGTAACTCATTATATTTTCATCATTTTTAAACAATCTGAATCTCATTTTGTTTGCGGTATCTCATACAGTCCAACCAAGGATAAATGCATCATGTAGGTCATTTTTTATATTCTGCACCTTGGTTGTGTTTTTAAAAAAAGGAAATATATTACTCTATAAATTAACATATAGGCAAAAGTCACCATTGTATATAACTACAAGCAGTACAATACAAGAGGATTAAAAGAGGTCCTATTGTCCGTAGTGGCGATTGTTATATGCTCTTTCGAAAGGAAAGCCTCGGTCGACTAAATAATCAGTGTAGTATCGGGTTAATCCATTTTTTCCCGGCTCAGCTCAGACGTCGACTGGTGGTTTCAGTTAAATAATTCAAAGTTCTTTTTTATAAGGAGTAACTGTAGTCCCAAAATGAGAGCAAACTCTCTATTGGATGAAACGTCCTTGCCCTCATCTGTAGTCCTGCGCTTGTTGAAGATGTCTTCGATTTCATCTGAAGAAATAAAAAAAAAAAATGGAAATTAGTCAAAGTAAAAGAACGATTATCCAGAGAACATTTATGTCCAAGGAATTCTTTTTAAACCTACAACCATGAACATGTTAATTACACAAACAAGTTCAGATGAGAAGCATTCATCATTCTTTCCTCAAATGAAAAAACAACTATTATTTTATCATCAATTTGTTTCAGTTTATTATTTCGATGTGGTACTAAAGTCGTGATACACTTCTGGAATGCGGTTTTCACGCAGAAAATCAAATGATTAATCAAAAAAAAATCAAGGGTAGGTTTTCGGTGGCCAAACAAAAGAAGCTCAGACACCAACCAAATTACTTTCTGTCGGTATGGCTGCACTGAGTCCAAACCCTAGCCTTTCACTCTGCTTGACTCCAGCACGACTCGTACAGCAACAATACGTAAAATAATCAAGTTTGGGAAAGCGCACAGAGGTGTTGATGTGAAAAAATAATTATATTCCTTTTGTAGTCCCTCACATCTAATTAAATTTGAACCGTGTGGCTTTTTTTTTTGTTGTTGCTGCATTTCATCCCCATATTTTTTATCCAATAATGTTTTACTCACTTATGAAGGCACTCATTTTTTAAATTCAGTTTTTTCTATTTAATGCTACTAAATGGACTGATGCCTCACACTATAGGTTCCAATAAAGAAATGGGTGTTTGTCCACAGTAATAATAGACAACTAAATGGGAGAGATTTGAAATATGCTAATTCAACTTATGATAAAATCACCGAATAAGCACTGCTGTTGCACTTAGGAACTGAGGGGGAAAGTGCTGACGAAAGGATTTCTGTACAAAGAAAAACTTTAGCGACCATTTCACAAAAGCAACAAAAAGTAATTTAAATGCGTGACTGGGGAATTGCACCGAGGGACATCTACCACTGAATAAATACAGAAGTATTGTGTATTTCAATAAGTCATGTAGGACTAGGGGAAAAACACTGAAGAAGGCCAACTTGCTACACAAGCTACCGCTGTTTGTTCACCGTGATAAACGGGCGAGGGGAAGTGCTAGCCTCATCCCACAAATGGTGGTTTCCCTCTCGGTGCGTTTAAAGCTGACAGGCACCACGGATCTCTGCCGGAGATTAAATTGCCCGTCCTGAAGCTCCCTCTCGCTGACTGACAGCTTCTCGGCTCGACATGTTCTGTAGAAAAGCAGAGAGGCAGGCGTGTACCCCCCCCCCCTCCCCAACCACCTCACCCCCACGGCCCACCGACAACAACGTCCACTAGCTACCCGAGCGCTCTTCTAGCTAGCCTAACGCCTCGCCAAGCTAGCTCTAGGGGGGTTTGACAGACCGACATGAGGACAGCTGGCTATCAAGTTGAAACTTGTCACCCGTCAACACTGAACTTTGGCGGAGGGTGAGCCGCGAGGAGAGCTCAGCAGAACGGGTGGACCTGCTCGTTGGTTTGGTTCGCACGCAAGAGGGATTTGACACCAAACAGAACAAAGCCAGAGTGGGGGAAAAAATGCTAGGCGGCACAAAATATAAATCATCTTCTATTGCATTAAGCAACACAGAAAGACAACACACGCACACACAGGCGCGCTCTCAGGCAAAACAGTTCAAGCCGGCTTCGGCAAACTTTATATTGGAGCTGCTCCATAATCATATAAAAGAAGCAGTGGTATACACAGATTAAGGTTGTTGCACCACTTTGCATACATTTAGACTGAATGCGTGGGCCTTGATACAGCGCCCACCCTCTCCGCCCCCTCCGCTTTACAGTGTCATTTACATTCTGAGCTGTCACTGTGATTAATGTAGTGCTAATTTGAGAATAATTCATTGCGAAGAAACACACAGAGCAGAGATGCCATTTGAGAGCACTGGGAGGCGCGGGGAGGAAGGGAGGGAATTCTGAGTGGGATTTTTCTAGAGACACATGCTTGTGGTGCTACAGGGAAATCAACACTACCGAAGGGGGAATCTGATTGTTCTTCTTGTATGTGTTACCAGGGTGCTTTGTCACCTATGCCTGTTTAAATCTTCTCTTCGAAATTCTGAGCTAAAACTTTACGTATTTTTCCGTATTTGGGTATTACGGAAAAATATTGGTCATGTCATTAACTTTGTGGGATTGGATAAATCTATATTGTGTTTGTCTTTGAACTGCCGAAATATGAGTCAAGATGTTACATGATACATGTTCTGGAATTTCAAAACCATGTATCAAATTCAGTTTGAAATTCGACACATAGATAGGTTGATTTATACTTTTCTCTGTTAACGTAAATGAGGTATGGGACCGTGTGCATCTGTGAGATGAGAGATAGTTGTTATAGATTGTTCTGCTCCTTGTACCGGGCATTTGATATATATATATATATATATATATATATATATATATATATATATATATATATATATATATATATATATATATATATATATATATATATATATTACATACATATAATATAAGTCAACTTGAAAGCAATCATTAATGTTGCGGCATACGTGACAATTCAATGATTCCTCATTCTTATTAATCGTACATTTGTTATAATGAATACAAAGCCATTTCCTTGTATTTATATTAAGTGACCAATGAAAATAATGAGCCCTGACATGGACAATATTAAAATAATTCATAACGTTGAACAATTCAAACGTATTTATCACCTTGAACCGTGCTGCGTGTCGCCACAAGGTTACCATAGCTGGTCTCTGTCAGGCGATATCTTCCCCGATGAGTCATGATGAGGAAGATTAAGACGAAGAACAAGAGCAGAAAAAAAAGAAACACGTTTTAGATTTCATACACGGGCGAAATTAACACTTGCCTGAGGTCATTACGGTTGATCAATGTATCAATAGACCAGCTCGAATGAAGAAAGGAAAAACACTCAAATAAATAAATAACTGCCAAACACTAGGGCTACTGTCAAACCCTGTGGATCAATACATCGAGGCTCCAGCCCCCAGACCAGGCAGGTAGGAGGACATCTTTAATAATTAAGCACACACAGAAGGAGGCAGAGCTCAAGTCTAGGGGTCGTCATAACACAGGAAGGATGCAGGCATCGTGTTACCACGTTAAAAGCAAGCCGGGCCAGGGTGAGCAAATGGACAGTTTGGGCGCTCGAAATGGCCTGGCGGCACCGAGGCGACATGCCGGCCCCTGGTTTATAGGTCCCTGGGGGCCCGTGCTGTGACTGCAAACATGAGGCGTTTTAAAGTAATGGCAGGGAAGATAATAGTAACCAGAGACTCAAGCGTGTTGACCTTGGACCCACTGTGGCGCTGCATTAAACCCAACAAGTGGGGAACATGCTGCTAGCGACTGTAGCTAGTGACAGTTAGGTGTTAGTCGGCTGGCTGGCTAGCTCACGACTGTAGATTGACTGTTGGGTGGCTAGCTAATTAGCTAGCGACAGTTTGGTGATAGTCGGCTGGCTGGCTAGCTCACGACTGTAGATTGACTGTTGGATCGCTAATTAGCTAGCGACAGTTGGGTGATAGTCGGTTGGCTGGCTAGCTCACGACTGTAGATTGACTGTTGGGTGGCTAGCTAATTAGCGAGCAACTGTTTGGCGCCAAGCTAGTTAGCAACTTTTTGGAGGCAGGGTGGAGGGGGGCGACTTCTACCCTAACTTACCTTGGTGGTTTTTATTTTGTTCCCCGTGGCACAGCTCCATCCCTTGAAGTCAGGGAGGACCTTGCACTCCTCTCCGTCCAGGCAGGGGTGCATCTGACACCACCACTTCTGCTCCACTATGGAGGCTGAGAAGACACATAACAACCCCACATCAATTTAGGACAGCATGGAACGGCCCTCACTTTTCAAAGCATCTTACTTCTTGAATGCATAAAACCATTGAGTTGCATTTTCCTGGTTCTAATCACTTCAATCAGAGTTGGTGTTTCAACGTGTAAGCAAGCTAGCTTGATGGTGGTGGGCGTGGTGGTGGTGGTAGTGGCGGGGGGATGCGGTGCTGGCGTAGTTAATTGCGCCCGCTGGGAAAGCAGTCAGGACGAGAAATCTCTTATTTGTCCTCCACGCCGCCAACACTGTCAGTAGAATATACCATCATGGAAATCAAAACCACACTGTTACGGCGATTACTTAGAATTTCGCTTTCATTTACTTCACACTTTTAGTCTGTTCATTTAATTGAGGACGCGCTTTAGGAAATGGGCCGAATATTTTAGAGAGAAATTTGAGTAAGCATAGATTGTGTGTAATGTAAAAAACAACAACTAGTGCCTGTTACAAAGCTCCACTCCCCATCCATAATATTACAATATTGATTACAGATTGTCACAGATGACTTGGCCCTTCCACACGGAAAAATAGATATAAATTATCAAAATTCTAGGTTTTCGTGAAGGGCTCCCTATCATTTTAACACCCCCTTCTTCGTCCAACAAATCAATAATCGTATGTCAACTGTGCTACTGATTAGGCTAAAGTGGTACACTAGGCCATCCAACAATTTTTAAGTGCTGTCCTGAGGAGGAGGAGGAGGAGGAGGGGGAGGGGGAGGGGGGAGGAGGAGGAGGAGGAGGAGGAGGAGGGGGAGGGGGAGGGGGAGGGGGAGGAGAGAAGATCAAAGACTTTGTTAATCTGAAGTGTGTGAAGGACAATGAAAAGTTCACAAATCTCTATTCAAGTGTCTTTTAGATATTATTATTAGATTATTAGATTAGAAACTATAAGATATTAGTTAGGTTTACTGGGCTTTTTGTGGGCTTCAGCTGCGATGGCGTGATTACATTTGTACCAATAGTGACACTTATTTTTCGTTTTCAAAATCATTGCCGTCCTAATTGCCTTTTTGTGTGACGAGCTGTTTTTGAGGCGGATTCACCTTGACGGCAGATTGTCTCTCACAGATTAGCAGCAAGGTAAAATAGAGAATAATTAAAAGGTTAAGTGCTGCTCATTTTCCCTCTGTGATCACCCATGGAGTGCTTTAAAGAGGCCACTGGCACATCGCTCTAATTTGCAGAGAATGTCAATACCAAAATGTCAAGGAATAGGTCAGCCGGGATTGGGTGTGGACTTTAGCTAGATCCCCATACTTTTCAATCCAAATTGGAGTAGCTGTTTCCGCAGAGTTGCCGGCCTGAGGTATTAGCATGCTACGAGACACTCAGAGTCATGGACTTCAAAGTCGGCAGTAGGCGACATAAGTCAATCGATAGATTGCTAAAAACTAAAGTATCTGGGAATTGATAATGAACATTCCTTATGTTATACATAACAGCAATCTTAAACTATTTTGATGTGGGGTCATACTCAACATTTAAATCATTGAACTCTAACAATCCTGAGAAACACAACAAACATAAAAAATAGTAGGAAGAGAGACAGGGCGTGCACGTGTGTAAATTCAGTTGAAACGTACCATCTGCAGAGAAAACATGCATAAAAAAGGGGTTGGAACGTACCATCAACAGAGAAAATACACATAAAAAAGCAGTTGGAACGTACCATCAACAGAAAATACACAAAAAAGCAGTTGCAATGTACCATCAACAGACAAAAATCAAATAAAAGAGCAGTTGGAACATAACATCAACAGACAAATATACCCATAAAAAAGCATTTGGAACAGAGAAAATACTTGGAACAGAGAAAATACTCAAAAGAATAAGCTGTGTGAACGTACCATCAACATACAAAACGACACATTAAAAAAGCTGTTGGAACGTACCATCCACACAGGAGGGGGCGGCTCTTGTGGTTCCCGCCACTTGGCCGGGGAAGCAGGAGCACTTGACGGTTTGCGAGCGCTCCTCGATCTTGTTCTTGTTACAGCAGCGGTGCAGCGCCACCACCTCGCACGTGCCGGTCCTGACAGTCGGCGCTGCTTGAAGAAACAAACAAGCAGAGTCGCGGATGAATTCAGTTGCCCCCCCGTACCGTAGATAACAGTGCAGGAGTCCTCACAGGGTCTGCTTGTTAGCTTGAGCTACGATTGAGGCTGTGATTTGACTTTTATTAGCAGTTAGTTATTTTTAAATGGGTTCCTTTCTGTACAAAGTTGACAGTTGACAGGTGAGTTTGGGAATTGGGATTATAACTGTTACACTTTTTTAGTTACTACTAAGAAGAAAATTAGTAAAATACGACAAAGATGTGTTATTGAGATTAGTTTCATCCCACAAAAAATAAATAATAATAATCTTTCTGTGGTTATATTGCCCAAAAAATACTACCTGCATTCAGGCAAACAAAGAAAAAAAGACAGACATGCTCAGCAGTCACCACACAATAATCAGGACCCAAGCTGATCTATTTGGAATTTGGATTGAAAGCTTCCCCACTCTCCTCTCCTACTCTATCCCCTGCTGCTTCCTAATTCTCCATCCGTTCACTTTATCTTTTTCTACTGCTCCGTCTGAATAATAACGCAACGGGGCCTCGCACACTGCCACAAGAAGGGATACGTTACACAAATGCCAGGTGATAACATTTCCAGTGCTTCTCACGGGCAGAATTAGTCGCTGGCAAATGGTTAGCGTCGCAGCAGTCAGAGGGAGAGAGGGAGAACGATTTCCAGATCATGCGCTTTTGTCTGAATTATTTAGGGACTGAGCTGCCAGATTCTCTTTTAATTGCATGTGACATTTCCATGCGCTGCCCCACTGCGAATACCGCTATTGGTAATGTAGTAAACACCAAATTAAAAGCTCTGCTTCCCTTCCTTCTGTTGATGCAGCATTTACAGTGCACAGCGTCGGTGACTTAATAACATTTAAATACATATTACACATTGGGCTGTATAGTAAGGTTGCATGCATTTGTTAATTTTTTAGCATCTTATAATTTTTTTGCCAGTGAAGTCTTTGCTATGGTTATTACTTTTGTTTTCAATTGATGTATAAATTCGAGACATCGTGACATGAAAACTTGCTTGAGGTAATAGCCATCCTCATTACCAGATGTTGTTTAGGGTCACAAAGTAAAAAAAACACAAATAAATTGGCACATTTGTGGTAGACAGACTCACTGGATTTGTGAAACTGCGTTTTTGTAGAGCAGAGGTTATTTCGCCAAAGTAAAAGTCCCTCCCAGTAGTTTGAGTCAACCATCTGGTTCAACTAATTAGCCCCAAGCCCAGAGGTATGACTAATGAGTGAAATATAAGCGTGCTCGCTACAAGAGCAGAGCAATATTACGCCGTGACTTTTACTTTCTAAAAGCCCAAATGAAATGCTCCACCATTCGTGATAGACAAGAGTTTCCACATGAAAGACGTTGACGTGATATTAATCCTTGATTTGTTTTGTCACCATATTGACAGGGTGTGCTCTCCATTATGTATAAATGATTTAGGTTCCTTTCTAGTGTGTGTGTTTGTTGGTATCTCTCACGCTTTTATTTTGACGAGGGATGCTTTACTTCATCAATAAGGTGTCAGCGACGTGTCAGTTGTGTGAAAATGTGTCAGTTAAACGTCAACAGAAAAAGCGATGCCATGTCTTTAGAGGAAAACTTAAGCAGTGTCAACTCCCCAATGTGTAGGGTTGAACTAAATCCTCTATAATTGGCATGTGCAGTGTTACGTACACATCTCAGTCAGTGTCATAATTGGGCCTTCATATAACACAGATAATGCGCAAATTTTAGGAAAAAATATAAAAAATTAAGGCGTCTACGTAATTCACAAATCCCATTTCATACTCAGAATTGCCTGATCCATGCCATTTAGCAATTTAAAAGACATGCACATCAATATATTATTATTATTATGTAATGGATTACGTTTACATCCATGTATTAAGGGGTATCTACGTCGAATTGTATGGACTGTATCCTGCTATTTTGGGATGAGCGCTCTGAATGTCTCCAAACATCTCTGTAGCAGGATTTGGTTCTTCTCCACAGGAGTCTTGCTGAAAAATCAAGTGCTAATCCATGCGTTTAGACCCAGTGTTGCATACATTACACGGGTAGAAGGACAGAAAGACCGACAGAGAAACAGACAGGAAGTCAGACAGGATCCACCTGACAGTTGGACCCACAGAGAGACAGACAGAGAGACAGACTAGAAGTTCTGCAATCCAATCGCAGTAACTCTTCACAAGATGCTTCTCATAACAAGAGCATGAAAGAGTCTGCAAAGTGTCACAAATCCTGCTTCGATTCATTCTTTGTTGAGATTATTTGGGGAACCGTCCAAAGGACATCCACACTGAGTTTTAACTGATTACAACCATCTGGAGGACCTACCTGTTGTCAACCACATGACAACGATGGGCACCCCCTTGGTTTGATGGGCATGACTAAGAACTAATAATAGCATGTTATGCAAAAAGGTCTGTTCGACCTGCTCCTCCTTATTTAGCGACTAAGAACTATTAATATTATGTCATGCAAAAAAGGGCTGTTTCACCTGTTCCACCTTAGTTCATGATTAAGAACTATAAATATTATGTCAAGAGCTGTTTCACCTGTTCCTCCTTATTTAGCGACTAAGAACTATAAATATTATGTCATACAAAAAGGTCTGTTCGACCTGTTCCTCCTTATTTAGCGACGAAGAACTATAAATATTATGTCATACAAAAAGGGCTGTTTCACCTGTTCCACCTCAGTTCGTGACTAAGAACTATAAATATTATGTCATACAAAAAGGTTGGTTTCCCCTGGTGAGTCGGCCTTGCAGTCTGACTCATCGCTAGGTAAGGAGGAGCAGGAGAAACAGACCTTTTTTTTAAGATTTGAGGAAGGAGGAAGGAGTAATAGACCTTTTTTAAGATTGGAGGAAGGAGTAATAGACCTTTTTTAAGATTGGAGGAAGAAGGAAGGAGAAACAGACCTTTTTTAAGATCGATCGAAGGAGGAACCGGAGAATCAGACCTTTTTTTTATGATTTGTAATACTTTTTAAGATCGTCTCGTCCTACTCCTCATAGCGACTAGTGTTCGATTCCTCCCTGTTCCCTCTCGTCTCGGTTCACTGTGCCGTCCGTCAGGGCACATGAAGAAAACTAAATTAGTATTTGAGGGGAAGAAACAGTACATTCTCCACACAGTATTACCGCAGGGGTACAAAGCACACGTTTGTGTGCTTCAGTTTCAAAGGCGATGCAGCGACGGGGAGAGACTCGTTTCCCCCGGTTATTTGTTATTCCCGGCACGCCAGATGATTAAGTTCAGAATTGCCGCCGTCGCCTGGGCAGAGACAAATCGATTATCATTGGGGCACAGTACTTAGTAATTAGCGAAAGATTCCCCGCCATCTGTATTAATCTCTGTGTTTATTATGGCCGTGGTGCGGCGGCTCCAGATGGTGGGATAATAAATATGAGCTTCTGATGCGAAGAGGAATATTTCCGTTGTGGTCGTTTCAAAGAGCGCACAGAGCCGTTATGGATTGATATTCACACGGATCCATTCATTCATATCTGTGTCAATCCATAATGGGTTCATTCATTCATTAGATCATCCGTTCATTAACCCATTGAACCGACCGCCACACAATTAAGAACGCAAACCAGCGCTTTTTCGTCTCGTCCAATTCAAACCCCAGTCCAGGATCAAGGCTCCACCTGCTGTCGCCGGAGGTTTGCCCAATTATGAACACAACATTTCAGTGGTTGTTTTGGGGCCATTGTTTCACGAGAGGTTATGTCGAGACAGTCTAAGGGTTGACACATTGACTCCCATTCACTGTCCCTGTCTGCTGCCGGCTACTCCCTCTATGGCCTTTACACAAGGGCCAGGCCACCCACTAATGACTCCACTTGGCATTTCCTGCTACTGCAGTGTCCACTGTTTACATGGCGAAAACAAAGAGAGGGACAGCACGGCACACTTTTATCAAACGTGATTCGGATAAAGCTTGGTATGCTGAATTACTAATAATAACAGATTTGTCATAAATAAGCAGGTGGGGGTTTGGATTTTCTGCTCAAAGATGCCCTCAGGTAGTCCGTGGACCCGGAGCCTTTGGGCTGGGGGGCGTCGACCATCCTAACCACCTGAGAAGCGTCCCTTTCCCCTCCCGACTGCCTCTCCAAATCATCTGCGGCACGTCGACAGGAATAACAAGTGCCTGACGAGACACTGTAAAACACTCACTCGTACACACAGCCAACAGCCGTGCTCGTGGAAGAGTCCCATATATTCCTGTGGACGTGTTTCCTGAGTTTGTTTCATCCCGTGAATGATAAAAAGGTTTACAGCAACAGAAAATAACCCCCCAGGGAAATTAGGCTGGGAGGAGGGGGGGGGGGGGGGGGTGATTGGGGGTGTGGTGTGTGGGGGGGGGGGGGGGGTGTGGGGGGGAAGGGGTGTGTTGCTGTGGCTATCAGAGAAAATTGAATGATGTGCGAGATGATTGTGATCTGGTTACCACGGCGACTGAAATGATGAGAGCCCTGCGTTGGGTAGGTGGTGGGTGTCTCGCTGCCAATCAAACTCCACCCCGCTCTCGCGTTTCATACTTTTTTTTAATTGCCCGGGAGAATAATCCCCGCCCACCCCCGTCCCCGTCCCCGGTCCCCGTCCCCGTCCCCCAAAAAAGAAAAAACACAAACAAAACTAATACTAATGATAAAATGGTCGCCGGCGCTGTCTTTGGGAGCGTGTGGTGCAGGAATGGCTGCCAGGTCGACAGCCTCCAATTACCTAAGGTCCTGTGTGTGGTCAGCCAACCCCCGCGTGAGGCATGCACTTGGGGGGGAGGCCGTGCGGGGTATCTCGGCTGGCCATAATTGATCTCCCAGGGTCAGCCGGCGAAGCTTTACCTACACCACCCCCAGCCAGTTTAACGTCGAAAAGAAACCCTCCAGCAGATGAACAGAAACTTTTCTATCCAGTGAGTTCATCGCCTTGTTTTTCAGCCATGACTTGAGAGTACAAATATACACAAAAGAAAAGCCCCTACGTACACGAAAAATAATAACACTGAACATGTATCCCGGATCTGTGTCCTTGAAGTGCCACATACAGACAACAGCCCTGTAGACGTGCAGACTGCTGTTGTCAATTGGGTGAGTTCAATCTCCAAAGACACATCTCTGGGTGAGTCTAGAAAGGGAATCCCTCTTATCGATATGAATGAGTTTCCAGCGCTTTATGACCTCTCTTGTTTTCGACGTTCCCAAGCCCTAATCCCTACAGTTTGGTAACATCGGCCCATCTACGATATTATGTATTTTGACCGTTATCGGGCGATGTATAGATTAGTGCTAAATACATCAGTTGCATCCCTAACCCTGACCCAACAGGTACACAAAGAACAACTGAATATTTAAAACCCCCTTCTAATCAGTTTGCGGTCTCCGTGTACTCACCTCTGTAGGCATCTACCGGCACAGACATCTCCCAGACGGTGAGCAGACAGATCCCCAGCAGAAGAGCAGCTTGGTGTCCGATCAGTGAGTACCGCTCGCTCATCCTGGAACACAGGAACCACGGCGTCAGCCGGCACAGGGTAATGCACACTTAAGGCTAGAGAGAGCTCTCCGCTCCCAACCTCGAAAGGTCAGCGGTTCCCCGATGGCCGCAGCCTAAAGGCTCAGTGATGGTTCCCGCGTCGACGCAATGCAAGGACCACGCAGACGCTTCGATGCAGTTGGGTTGGGTCGGGTTGTATTGAACAGACCAATCACAGCCCTTGCTGCTGAGTGGTCTGTTCACTACGGTTACAATTTTTGGGAGGCGCACGTCAGGCCCTTGCGGTGAACGTGGAACCACAACTAAGCCTTAACCTGCATCTTCTGATCCCGATTCAGTACCCAGGCTCCCGTCCTGATTCTTCATCACATGTGCATAAATAATCTGCATATATTACGGCATGATGCATTGTGATGGTGCATTGTTCAATAGTGCATGGTTCAATTCTCAGTGGCTTAGGCCTAACTTGTAGGCATCCTTAAAGTGATATGCCCCACCTGCTCCTTAAATACTTTAATCTGAATTCACTGTAGTACGTTAGTAAGTGTCTTATTTAATGATTAAATAAAGAATTTTGCAATGGCGAAGAAGCATATGCTGTTGGTGATATTCCAGACGCTCAATAAAACGTGTGACTTTTTTCTTCTGCCACTTCACCCATCACCCTTCTCCTCTTTCCACTCTCAATCTCCCTCCCTCTGTCACGATTTTCTCTCAGTTTATCGCTCCTCACCCTGCCTTCACTCTCTCTCCCCCTCGCTGGTTCTCACGGTCTCCGACACCAAGGTGCTGAAGACCAAGACTGGGAGACAGAAGGTAAGCTCCTCCCTGTAGTCTCCCTCGTAGGGCCCGTCCTTCACAGCGGCCGTAAGAGTGGCCCCGTGGTGTGGCCCCCGCGGGGGGGTCCACACATGGCCATGGCGTTTATGGTCGTAGTTTGGCCGTAACGTTGCTATGGACACACACGGTCTTGAGTGTTCTGCCTGAGGATCTCAGACGTGTCAGAGGTGTGCGCCTCGCCGTGTTTTTCCGTTTGAACCGTGCACCGGGGACGTGCTTGTGTTGTTTTTTGTTCTTCACGCCGGCTGGCGTGGTTCACACGCCTTCAGGTCGCCCTCTCTCTCGCCCGCGAACCCTCTCTCTCTCCCACTGCTCTCCTTAACTCTCTCTCACCTCTGCCTTGGCAATCTCTCTCCCTCTCTCACCCACCTCCTCTCTCAGCTCTCTCTCTCACCTCTGTCTTGTAACTGCCTCTCACTCCCTGACAGCTCTCCCTCCGAGCGCTCGCTCTCTCTCTCTCTCTCTCTCTCTCTCTCTCTCTCTCTCTCTCTCTCTCTCTCTCTCTCTCTCTCTCTCGCTCTCTCTCTCTCTCTCTCTCTCTCTCGTCTCTCTCTCTCTCTCTCTCTCTCTCTCCCTCTCTCTCTCTCTCCCTCTCTCTCTCCTCTCTCTCTCTCTCTCTCTCTCTCTCTCTCTCTCTCTCTCTCTCTCTCTCTCTCTCTCTCTCTCTCTCTCATGCTTCTTTCCACCCAATCTCCTAGCTAATGAAGGATGCTGCTCCTGGCGGACAACACACACACCAAACCACACACACAGACACACACACCCAAACTCACACACACAGACACTCACACACACACACAGACACACACGGCCACACACACACACGGCCACACACGGCCACACACAACATCAACCATCGGGCACTTCTGGTTATTCCTGACAGGAAATTATCAAATTTCAAATGGGATGCAAGCCGTACAGTAATTACTGGAAGAGGTGAGGTATCGCGTGTGCATGAGCGTACAGTGTTACAAGCCTACGCTTTACGCCTTGGTTGAACCCCCCACCCTCCCCCCAACATCTCATATCCCCACCACCACCATCGTATCTGCTGGGCTCATTGACATATAGATTGGGTAAATCTCCGAGGGGACCTCTCATATTGTTCAAGTAATTAAGTTTATTTTGGAAAAGCCACACTTGACCTTTCGGCAAGGAACACGAGGACGGTGATTCGCCTGGTGTCGCCCAGCGACACGCCAGGGGGTGGGGGGGCTATTGTGTGTGTGTGTGTGGGGGGGGTACAATCTGGCTTTCACTCGCACGCAATAAGACAGGTGGCGATGTAGGGTCGCCCTGCTTGGTTGGTATTTCACCGGCTCCGCTACGAGAGGAGAGTCGGCTACCTATTCTCTAGGGCAGTGGTTCGTAAAACTATTTCTGCTAGTGTACCCCTGCTGACATGTTTCTTCAGCTGAGTGCCCCCCTTTCACCGGTGCAAACTTTTTTTTGGGGGGGAAAAAAAATAAGATAAATAATGTATGTGCGTTCTATTGTGCAGTGTGAACATGAACATGAAAAGGGTGCAAATACGAAACATGGGTGAGAAACATGGGCCTGTACTTCATGCAACTGTTGGCTAAATTACAATGTCAGGGGAGGTCCAGAGCATGTGGAGGGGAATCCCATTCAAATATATCCAACGACATTGGGGTGTTTTTATGGAATTTATTTCAGGGATTCTCCTTTCTCTTTGTGGTCAGATTTACATTTCAACTACTTGTCCATTTTCTCGATTTTCTATTGTCTAGCTCTTAGAATTGAAACTCGCTCTGGGTGAATAAAAATGGGTTACCTGTTTTTATTTTATATGTTTGTTCTTTTTTATTATTATTATTCTTTGAGTACCCAAAAGTACTTCAAAGTACCCTTAGGGGTGTACAAAACCCCATTTAAGAACCAGTGCTCTAGAGAGCGCACGGTCCAAATAGTCGGACCGTGAAACTTTCCCATGCAAACAAACTCTTAATTAATTCGGAACGTGGAATTTATATTAAGCTCTTGGTTGAACTTCTAAAAAAATATGTAGCATTATATTGTATTCTTCAGTTGTATTTGTAGACTGTGGTTCGATTGGTATTATGATATATTATATCGTATTTGGCGGGTATGGTATTTGACAATCCTTCTAGCGCATTATTAAACCAGGACTAAAACTAGAATCTATATCTGATCTATTCTAAATATATATATATAACCCTCTGTTCTCTAGAGCTAGCTGTTTGCTTGGTTGATCTGCTGTCGGGGCTAAGAGTGTGCGTTTGTGGCCACCGGTTAGAAAATATAATGTAATATAAAATATATTCAGCCTGTTCAATGTCTTGTTCTGGACGTAAAAGCGAAATGTTATATATTAATAATAAAATAAAATATGAAATATTAATCCTATTTCCTTGGCAGTGGTAGTTACGGCTGGTTTATGTATTCGTTGTTTGTCAGACACATACACGTTTATTATAGTTAGATTATTTCATTTGCACTGATATTTTACAATGTAGATTTGTGTACATCTTAAACATTTGTCAGTGTTCCATAAAATTACAGATTGTGCAAATCACCGAACAGTGTGTAACAATCTCGTTAGTCAATCTGTGTCTGTGTCTTCCACTTCAGTCGACTACTTAACATCCACACAGTATAGCTTTATGATCTAGAGTCACACTAGTGCTTTGGAGTGAGAAAATGAACCAGGAAGAGTGTTCTTGCGACCATTTGAGGAACCATGTAGCCTACCTGTAAAAGCACAAATTACGTGTGTGGATCCGGTTTGGTTTATTTGCAGCATAATTAATTCATTATTTTGCAGACTTTGACCTTCGAACACAGTCACACACACGCACACACACAAACGCATGCAAACACACCACACACGCACACACACACACACACACACACACACACACACACACACACACACACACACACACACACACACACACACACACACACACACACACACACACACACACACACACACACACACACACACACACACACACACACACAAAGCTATTATCTACACCCAATACTGATTATACCAAACATTTTAGTCATCATTCGTTGGAACCCAATTTACAAGACCTTGTGGCTTTTTTAATTTTATTATTATTTTCGTGTAAAAACTGCTCTGCAATAAACAGCGCGCTCCGACACACCTCCGAAACATCGCTCTGCGGCGCAACAGAACATGAATTATGAAGGGAAGAAATAACGCAGGACTAATTGGAATCCTCCATTAATAATGCAGCGGCTCTACTTTTTCTTCCGCCGTGGTTTTTAATCGGTAGCGCTTAACCCGAGTCCGTCGGAGTGGCCTGTCGACGCCGGCGCCGCTGGAGAAGGAAGCCATCGTTCTCCTTCTGATGGGTTTACTGGTCCTGTCCCAGTGTGTCTCTCTCTCAGTCCAGGAGGGGCATGGTGCATGGGGGGGATGGTTAGCATTATAGCTAACTCTGCGATGCTAATGCTGCCCATTGCTACTGGTATGACTACTAGCGCTCCTAGCTATTTAATGTCGTAGACTATGTGTTTGTCTAAAGCCAGTTGCAGTGATTTTGTTGTGATACGTCACGTATGAGCTAGGGTACGGTAGGGGGTATCCGGAACGTCAAGTAGGGGGTATGGCGTCTTGCCCAAGGATGCCTAAAGGTAGACTGCGGGCATTGGGATTTGAACCGAGAACCTTGGGAACCTGGGAGAGAGTCCAGTTTAGAGTCTATTTCTACCACTGCTGCTACAACACCACAACAACTACAATTACCACAAGTTCTTACAATACTATAACTGTTGCTACTAGAACTACTACTACAAGGATTATACTACACTACTAGCCCACTTGTTTATAATTTAGAATTTGAATTTTTATCGCAAAAATGACTACCGAAACTCCTTTTTACTACTACTATAATAACAGATACATTACCAAGTACCGAGATAACATCTTGGATTTCTTCCACTAATACGCTGTACTTGGATTCTAGTATTTGGCGTGCGGCGCGCGACGTCTATGTCACCCTGACAGAGGTGAGAAGGCTTAGAGCACACAGATCCTTCTCTGCTGACAGCTTATAAGAAGTTGTTGAATTTGCGAATGCTTAGTAAAACCCCAGAAAGATGTATATATTATGGGGTGCTAGAATATAAGCTCCATTTTTGCAAAGCAGATAAGATGTAAACGGGTAAAAAAAAAAAAGGAGCCCTTTGAAATGTATATCGCCACCAGTGGATTTCGATTATATCTTCTCTGGCCTGGTTCTTTATTGCCTGCCCTCCTTATGTCATCAATGCCTGTGTTGTACTTTGATGGATTTAAATAAAGCTACAATACTTTTTTTTGTAATTACGACAATGGAACTGCGATGACCTTGTCCTATTAAAAACGATGTTTCCGTCGAGAGGACACCACGGAAGAAGGGGTTCAATTAAAAGGTTCATGAATTAAATACAAGAAAATATAACGCATCGTTGGAACGTTGACACTAATTTATCACCAAACTGCTGTCCCGAAAATAATAAGTGTACGACAGTTTAACAACAATAAGTTATGTTTCCTGTCTTGTTCTGTTAATAGACTACTATTGCTAATAATACACAGCCAGAGATTTATGTATGCCTTTGAATTAAGACAAACATTTTTTATTCTTTTTTTTATTTTGCCTTGTCGTCCCTGTCAACAACAATTGAAATTCTTTATTCTCTCCTCTGCAAATTTCCATTAAAATGTATTCTTCAACAGGGAGCAGATTTGAAGAACATTAACACACAAAACAAAACAAACAACTGATGTTTTTCCCTTCGTACAAAATGCATTTAAAACAGAAACAGGAAAGTGGGCGGGCATCCGGTTTACATTTAAGGTATTTAGCAGAAGCTTTCATCCAAAGCGACTCACACACATCTAAAACAACTCAGTCACACACTGACGGCGGAAAAACCACTACGTGAGGCGACAGCCAGCTCGTCGGGAGCAGTCAGGGTGAGGTGTCTCGCCCAGGGACACCTGGACACTCCGCTAGGAGGAGCCGGGGAGTCGAACTAGCAACCTCCTGTCAGGGAGCCGTTAGGATAAGGTGCATTGCTCAGAGGCACTCCGACACTCTAGCTAGGAGGAGCCAGGGAATTGAACAAGCTGGCATCCCCACTCTACCTCCCGAGCTGAGCCGACCTCTGGGTTTCTAGGACGTTCTGATTGGCTGGAAACGAGATGTCTGCACCTGTCATAACTGTTCGTTTTTTATTAACCGACGCTGGCGTGGACGGAGGGACTGAAGGACACCTGCGTTTACAGCCCCGGCACTTCTCCTCCTACTCACTTCAACTGGCTAATCAAACACTCTCACGTCAAAAACAATTTCCGGCAAAAAACAATAAACTCCCCAAAATAAAAAACTACGTCAATGTCACTACGCTGGATGTCGATCCCATCCCCCTCCCTCGCCTCCGCTCCCCTTACGAACACCCGACGCTCTCAGGGAGAAACGGGATCCCAACCTGGACCCAGCAGAACGGTTATCAGAGAGAAGAAGAAGGAAAGACGGGAGTATCGCGAGTGCCACCGGACACTCGCCGCGGAGAGAGTGCCCTCTCAGAGTGGTTATCACGCCATCGACCTTCTGTAATGAGTGACACGTTGCCCGCCACTCAGCCCCGGAGATACCGAGGGCCTCTGTGAAGACCGGCTGACTGACAGACCGGTCCACCTTAGACGGTTTTGGTGGGGGGGGTGAGGTGGGGGGGGTTTCTCTTCCCTCTTTGAACACAATCTTCCTTGTATCTGTGCTGCTCGTACACATGCACTCTGTGTGTCCTGTTGGATCGCTCCGCTAATACTGTGAGCGTCCGTGATCTAAAGTGTGACGCTTACTGTAACGTCAACACAAGCAGTTCAGACACCCCTCTTCACTGACTGCCTGTTAGTGTTGTGGTGTTGGTGGTGGTGGTGGTGGAGGAGGATGGGGGTGGTGAAGGGGTGGGGTGGCGGTGGGGAAGGGGGTGGCAGTGGTGCTGTTGGAGGGGGTGGTGGTGGTGGGGGTGATGGTGGGGGTGGTGGTGGTGGTGGTGCTGGTGTTAATGGCGGTGGTGGTGGTAATGGTGGCGGTGGTGGTGGTAATGGTGGCGGTGGTGGTGTTTGGGGTGATGCTGGTGACTGTAAGCCATTAGGGTCATTATTAATATCATCGTGGATTAGGTGTTTCAAATAGATACGCTGAGGCGTCTTTATATTTCCGTTTATTGATCAAGCAACAATCAATGGATTGACATTTAAAGTCATATAAGTTTGGTGAGTTTTAATAAAGCAAAATCGTATTATTTACGAGTACCCCGCTGGAACCGGATTACATACCCTCTCAGAAACGTGTGGGGAATCAATGTCTTAAGGCACTATCACAAACTCACAAACACACACACACGCAAAGATTTAGGACTCACACTAGGCAAGTTTGCAAGTTAACGATAAATACGTCATCCCCAAGCGTGGTGTCCAGCTGCGACTGAACACTGTCGTCGGCCTCAATTTCAAGCTAACACTTGACTTCACTATTGCACCAACGTAAACCCACTCGTGAACCGCTTGCCTCCATTGTTTAAAATGATTGTTGTGGGGAAGAAGGGCAAGGCCCTGTAAAGAAAGAAGGGTCGCGCAAGGACTACGTCATCCAGCTCACGTTGCGTATCCGCGCGTGTGCGCGTGTGATCTCATTAGCATCTGTACTTTGGCCACGGCACACCTCTCCCAAGTGTGCCGTGGCCAAGGGGCGGTTCCGTGCTGGGATACGGACGGCGTGGTCACACTAGACAAACGTTCTAGACTTTAGTATGCAAATGAGCTCGGGCCGCGGCCCTAGTGTGAGTGGCCCCTTAAACACACATGTACACGCAGACTACACACATACACACGCACGCACACTACACACAGACATACAGACAAAGGCATCACACATAAACATACACATGCACATGCATACAGACCCAAAATTCACAGACACACTCAAAAACACACGCACACACACACACACACACACACACACACACACACACACACACACACACACACACACACACACACACACACACACACACACACACACACACACAGACTACACACACACAGACACTCACACACACATGCACACACAGGGACACACACACATCATTCAAACAGCATTCATACCAATAGCTAATTCCGGCCCGCCAATTAGCATGCCCTGCATGTAAACAGATGGGGGGAACCAAAGCCACCAGCTGCCTGCGCTCGCTCACTGCGACTGTTTTTAATTGAACAGCGGTTCTCTACCTCCACTACAGCGTTAAAAACTCGACGATCAAAAGCCTCTCAAGACGACGGGTATCAGAACCGTTTTGGGGTGTGCGGTGAAAACAAGGCGCTGGGTTAGCGGGGAAAACACTCCATCTCCGTCTCTGACTCAGTCCTCTCTGGCTTTGATTGTGCCAAACACACACACACACACACACACACACACACACACACACACACACACCTAGCTGCGTGGAACTTTTATGGGAACGTTGGGAAACGCAGACGCCACGTTGACGGAAATAGAACAGTTAAGGAGGTAAAGGGAGTCACACATGTCCTTTATATAGTGAAACTGCACTTCATAAACTTTATATCTATAGAAATGGTTGATTGCGCACACAGCCGACATTCTCATGGCTTGATTCACCGACTTTAAAACACGACAACTTCTCTTAACAGCTAACGCTCTTCATAGAGTAACCTGAGGTCCAACAGAACTGATGTAAAAAGTTTGCTCTGCTTACGCAGTGTCAAAGTGCACACTGTGTATGTGTGTGTGTGTGTGTGTGTGTGTGTGTGTGTGTGTGTGTGTGTGTGTGTGTGTGTGTGTGTGTGTGTGTGTGTGTGTGCGTGCGTGCGTGCGTGCGTGCGTGCGTGCGTGCGTGCGTGCGTGCGTCGTGTGTGTGTGTACGTAGATGTTCGAGTGTGTGTGCTTACGTGTACATGTGTGTGTGTGTGCCTACAGTGGTGAGCGTGTGCGTACATGTGCATGTGTGTGCGTGTCCGCAGTTATGCCTACATGTGTGTGTGTATGTGTGTGCGTACATGTAGGTGTGTGTACTTAAATTTGCGTGTGCGTACGTGTGTGTGTGTGTGTGTGTGTGTGTACGTGCATGCACGACGTACTACATCCTCTTGTCACCTTCGGGGTCTGGCGAGTTTTTCAGCCCACTCTGTGATATTTTCTTCCTGAATAATCCCAGGCCTGGTCTGCACTGGAGCGCTGATATCTGATGCATAACAGAGGCAAAGTGACAGTCTGCTGCTGCAGGGTTCACCAGGAACCTGTTCGCCGCTGCTCCAGAGAGTTTGTGTGTGTGTGTGTGTGTGTGTGTGGTGTGTGCTGTGTGTTGTGTGGTGTGTGTGTGTGTGTGTGTGTGTGTGTGTGTGTGTGTCTGTCTGTGTGTCTGTGCGTGTGTGTGTTGGGGTGGGTCGTATTTAGGATTGTGTCACGGCCGTCGATTTGCTTTCATCCGCACAGAACCCCTAAGATGAATCGAAATGCAGTACAACAAGGCAACAGCGCATCCTACTCAGTAGGATGCGCTGTTGTCTTGTTGTACTGCATTTTGATTCATCTACTGCATTTTGTCTACTGCATTCATCATGGAGCACATTCTACTGCATTGTGGGTCTGGATTTATCTGAATCTGCAGTGTATCCTACTGCATTGTGGGTCTGGGTTTTTATTTCCTACTGCATTGTGGGTCTGGGTTTATTTCCTACTGCATTGTGGGTCTGGGTTGATTTCCTACTGCATTGTGGGTCTGGGTTGATTTCCTACTGCATTGTGGGTCTGGGTTTATTTCCTACTGCATTGTGGGTCCGGGTTCATCTGGATCTGAGGGGAGGAGGAGGAGGGGGGGGGCGTTGTCGCGGCTAATAAGGCCCAACGAGACTCATTTTATTTTCATTCCCCCCTAATGCCTGGGATGTGTCATGTACACGGGTGCTCGCTGCGGACGCGGGAATCGGATTACAGGCGAGACGACCGGTTTTAATGTGGATGGATCGCCGCATCATAGCACCTTCCCCGCGCGACACAACGCTCAACAACGCTCGCTCTATTCATTCCAAGTTCACACCGACGACTGGCGCGCGTAATCACATCACATGGGCCGGTGGGGATAAACGAGGGAGAACGCCTCGCGGTTCATCATCGTTATCAAACCAACAGACACGTTGACTCGTGTTGTTTGTGTGTGTGTGTGTGTGTGTGTGTGTGTGTGTGTGTGTGTGTGTGTGTGTGTGTGTGTGTGTGTGTGTGTGTGTGTGTGTGTGTGTGTGTGTGTGTGTGTGTGTGTGTGTGTGTGTGTGTGTGTGTGTGTGTGTGTGTGTGTGTGTGTGTGCCCTTGTGTTTGCTGACATGTTGTAATATTCATTCTCTCGCTACTTTCTTGTCTCATGCTTTTATTTGCGTTTTTTATTTTTTCGGGTGGGGCCCCTGAATATTCGTAGAGGGGCCGGGAGAGTGCATGGCCTCCAGCAGTACGACGCAGCTTCGTGAAAAATGCATGAGCCCCGTTATTAATAAAGGAAGTGTTTCCTGTTAAGCGACAAACAGGCCGCAGCTTTTCATCAAGGCTAAACAAAAACAGCCCCGCACCAACAAACACAAAGGGAACAAACAAAAGAAGTGTTAGAACGCTGCTTCATCACAAAGGAAAGAGGTGGAGGTGGTGGTGGAGGAGGAGGTGGTGGTGGTGTGCTGGTGGTGGTGGAGG
>OLKM01001531.1:0-5000 GCA_900291075.1 Melanogrammus aeglefinus
GCAAAAAAATGTTGAGTAAATGTTTGTGGACTTGGGAGGAAGCCTATGCTTCCTGTTTTTTCGGTACCAGATGGGTGGGCCTTGGCAGGTGGAGGTGGGTGGCGTGCCTACCAGCGACCTGGTTCCTTGGTCTGATTGGTGACCTGACCACGGGCAGTGCTGGCGCGCACGCGGCGTGCCGCGGCAGCGTGAACGCCTGGTGGGGGCGGTCGCCCTCCGACATGGTGTCATCGTTTCTCCAACCGACGTCACAGACATAGGCTCCGCCTCCTCACCACAGGGGGCACCGCCAGGCTTCGGGCTCCTGCTTCTGGAGGAGGAAGAGGGAGGGGGAGGGGGGCAGGGGGAGGGAGGACGGTGGTCAAAGATTCATCGCATTCACAACAGCAAGCTACTGTGACCACTAGCGTCAGCCGGGCACGTTGGCATTCAGTTTAATTAATAATAATAATACATTTAATTTATAGGCGCCTTTCAGGGACACTTTCAAGCGTCACCTAATTAATTAATAATAATAATAATTACTAATTAGTTACACATTATATATTAAACCGCTATTAAGGCAGAGAAAACAAGCCACACATCGCCGGGTTGACCTGGAAGGCTGGGTTATAGCTTAGTTAGCTCATCTAAGCGTAAGCTAGCCTAAGCCTAGTCAAAACGCTACTGGTGGCGCAGGGCTACCCACATCTGGTTTACACCACACCGCCGGTGGGCTGGGATTTAGGTATGGGTAATACTAACATTCAAAACAAAGCAGAGAAAACACAGCGCACAACACCAAATGCACAAGATGCTTTTAAAACAACCCCCAGCAGAAACTGTTTGGAGGCTGGTCATCGCCGGACGCTCTGCCTTCCTCTACTCATGGGGTCTGGGAGGACTCGGTGGAGAGTGGAGGAATTCCTTCAGCTTCACCGTGGGATCAAGGCATTAAGCCCTGGAGCTGAGCCCTCATTTGTGCGTCGAATCATTTGGGGCACATGCACCGCACAAACGCACCCACACACACACACACACCCACACACAACACACACACACACACCACACACACCACACACAACACACACACACACACAACCACACCACAACACACACACACGATGCACATGCTCACACACACAGACTCACCAAGCAAGCCACACTCATTCTCATCCATTCACACTGAACGCCAACATGCGCAAACTCTGAGACACAACACACGAACGGCACACACACAAACACCACACACACACACACACACACACACACACAACACACCACACACTCCTCTAACACCGTTATGAGCAACACACGTTTCTCAGCCTGACAGACAGGAGGCCAGCAGAGGTGGAGGAGGAAGAGGAGGGAGGACGAAGGAGGAGGACGGAGCAGGAGGAGGAAGAGGAGGAGGAAGCAGAGAGGGAGGAAGAGGGAGGAGAAAGTAGTGAGGACGAGCAGGAGACGAGAAGCGGAGGTGGAGGAGGTCAGCGAGGGGAGAGGAGGAACGGAGTGAGGAGGTGGAAGGAGGCTGGAGACAGGAGGAGAGGGAGCAGGAGGAGGAGGTAGGAGAGAGCAGGAGCAGGACTTAACTGTGAGGGGCTGCTGTATTTTTCACCAGGTAGGTCTGGAGGTCGAGCTCAGAGTGCAGAGAACAGAGCATGTTCTGAAGGGACTGAAGGAGGGGAGAAAGAAATGGAGAGAGGGAGAGAGAGGGGGAGAGAGAGAGAGGGTGGAAGATGATGGAGAGATAGGGGAAGGAAGTGGGGAGAGAGGTAGGAAGGTGATGGAGAGATAAGGGAGGAGAGTGGGGATGGAGAGGGAGGGAGAAATATGAAGGCAGAATTATAAGAAGAAGAAGACGATGAAACAGAAGGAAATCAGACCACCAAACAACAAATAGATGATTCTCCAAGGGGGACACCTCCTCTTATCTGGACCTTTAGTGACCTCCTGAAGAACTACAATACCCATCTCCCAGGAGCCTCCAGAGAACTGTCCCTCAGCAACTAAAGAACTACAATACCCATCTCCCAGGAGCCTCCAGTGAACTGTCCCTCAGAATCTAAAGACTACAATAGCCACCTCCCAGGAGCCTCTCAGGTTACAGGGACCATTCATCAAGGTGTATCTCGTTGTTTTCATGAGGTCATCTTCATTGTGATCCGGTTTGATAAAGCACTTCCCTACAGGCATGGTCTCTTTCATCTTCCCCTACTCTACAGCAGGTAGATGTCTCGCTCACGTTTGCAATATTGGTGTATTCAATATTTGAACATTTGCATATTGGGACATTTGAAATGTTGTCGCGACAGGTGGCCACTGCGATTGACAACGCGCGTGGTTGCTGACTGGCTTGGGCCGAGGAAAACAGAAGAACACGGTCACGAGCGAGGGTCAAGGGGGTCTCTGGGTTACCGAACCCACATGTCTCTGGAACCCCCCAGACCCAGCCAGACCCCCCAGCCCCTACACCTGTAACCAGACCCTCCAGAAACTCTACCCTGGTCCTGAATGATTCAGCGAGGAAGGACGGCTGAGGGCCGCTGACTGTAAGGTGGAACCAGGAGCCCTCACCCCCTCACCCGCTCACCCCACTCACCCTCTCAACCCCTCACCCCCTCACCCTAGCCCTAGTTCCCATCGAGAGGAACCGTGAAGTTTGACAGACCTCCCCAGGCGACCAACGGCAGAAACCGGTTACGTCTGACCTGCTTTTATATGCAAACGCGACTCCCTTATTATTAAAGATGTAGATAAAGTGTGTTCAGACTTGTAGCATGTCAGTGTGTGTTGTTCTACTTCAGCGGTTAGAGTGGTCGCTCAGGGAGCCACTATAAGTGGTTGTTGTGAAACTACAGCTTTGGACTCTCTCTTGACTGTTTCTGCACCATCATCAGCGTTAAAAGTTCACATCTTACCTATTTCTTCAATCTCTTTTTGTCTGTGTGTGTGTGTGTGTGTGTGTGTGTGTGTGTGTGTGTGTGTGTGTGTGTGTGTGTGTGTGTGTGTCTCTCTCTCTCTCTCTCTCTCTCTCTCTCTCTCTCTCTCTCTCTCTCTCTCTCTCTCTCTCTCTCTCTCTCTCTCTCTCTCTCTCTCTCTCTCTCTCTCTCTCTCTCTCTCTCTCTCTCTCTCTCTCTCTCTCCAAAAATGAATTTAATGGCCTAATCATACACAAGTAAACAAAACAAAAGAAATCCTGATAAACAGAAATTATCTCTTTTCATGATTCTCTTTGACTCCAGACCATCATCCACTGATATCCACATTCAGCCACATCCTGAAACCAGGTAACGCCTGATTCACTCCAGATACGGAGCAACTGAGTTTGAACTCCGCCTCGGACCAACCAGCTGCTCACTACGCTGGTGCCCATGGTAACACCCAGGTATGTTTATCACGTTGGAGGTGGTGATTGTGCTGCGACCTGACTAAGAGTATTTTAGGGAAGCATAGGATTGGTTGTACCCAGCAACGGGCTTGGATCACCGCCAATGAGAAACCCTGTCAACATGTCACTCAGGAATCCAGTCTGTCCAGGTGTGTGTGTGTGTGTGTGTGTGTGTGTGTGTGTTAGTGTGTGTGTGTGTGTGTGTGTGTTAGTGTCTGTGTGTGTGAATGTGTACGTGTATTTGTGTGTATGTGTGAGATGTACTGCTGTTTCCCTTCGACCCGACCCACCAAGGTCCTTCCAGAGGTCCTGAGAGAAGTCCTGACAGGCCCTGACCAGGGCGTTATGAGGTCGTTTACATAAGTACAGACCTGGCCCTCCGCCTGTGCCTCGGCGTCTAGACCTGCCGCTACTCGACGGACACTCTCCACCTCATCTGATCCCCATGGTAACTGCTCTGAGGCACTCCCCCTTTCTATTTCTGCTGCTATCAGGAGGCATTGAAGCTCTGAAGAAAGGAGTTTGATCCCCGGTCAGCTCGCCTCGCTGTCGCACAAATTGCTTTCAAGACCCAAACTGGATAGGACCGCTTCATACAAAAAAATCAAGCTGGATATGACCAGTTTGAAACCAAGCTGGTTAGAATCGGTTTCATACAGAACATCGAGCTGGATAGAACCAGTTTGAACTAAGCTGGAATAGAACTGGTTTATACAGAACATCAAGCTGGATAGGACCAGTTTCAACCAAGCTGGATAGAACCGGTTCATACAGAACATCAACCTGAATAGAACCAATTGGAAACCAACTCGTTTGGACCAGTTTTTTACAGAAAATCAAATCAGACAGAACCAGTTTTAAGGACTAAAATCTGGGTAGAAACTGTTTTAAGAACCATCAACGTTATACAGAACTCCGAGCCAGATGGAAAAGGTTTACCGGACATCAAACTTGATAGAACCAGTTCACAAAGCCACGTGCCGGGCAGAACTCAATGAACTCTGAGTTTGTTAGTTCTAAGTTTCTGTCTGCTCTGTTGGGTAACAGCATCTTAACAAACAAGGCTGGTCTCTAGCGAGCGGGGAGGCTTAACACCAACAAACGGTAAACAAAGAGTTACGATGTGGCGCCGACTTTCAGATGGCTCACGGGGAGGGGGGGGAGACGAGGACATCCGCGACGCTTCACTTCACACGCTAATTTAGCCCCGGGGGTGATGCTAGCGCTAGCTCTAATTACCTGACCTTATCTTTCACGCTAAGCTGGTGGATAGCTCGCACTGCTAGCCACTAACCGCAAAACTGACTTCTGATTTGCATTCATGGCGCCAAAGGAGAAAACTAATTCCACAAACAAACAACAGCATGAATTATTTGGAGGATTTCAAAGACGAGTTCAACTCCCCAAATAGGATGGCCTTGGCTGGTACACCGGCTGTTGGTCTGCTATGGCGGGAGGAGGGAGGAGGGAGGAGGAAGATAGGAGGTGGGAAATAGGAGGTGGAATGAGTGAGGGGGAGGGAGGGAGGAGGGAGGTAGGAGGTGAGAGATAGGAGGGAGGTAGGAGGTGGAGATAAAGAGGTGAAGATAGGAGATAGGAAGTGGGAGAAGGAGATAGGAGGGAGAGCGGT
>OLKM01001531.1:12500-22841 GCA_900291075.1 Melanogrammus aeglefinus
TAAAATAAGTAAGCCTCTTCTGATGAAAGCGTCAGATAGAGGACAGAATAATAGAAAGAGTGAAGAGATTAAACCCTGAGATAACGCACACAACTCAACACCCTCGTCGACTGAATCTAAAGTTGAATCTTTTCTCATCATGTCCAAGTTTTTAAACAACACAGAGGGAACACCTGAGGGGCCAGCCAATCAGAGACCATCTCGGGTTGTAGCCTATAATAAATGCGGTTGAATATCAACAATAGATACGCCACACCCAGGCACGGATTTCACCCCAAGCGCCAACAGATTGAGCAAGAGGCAGCAGGTAAACACGGAGGAGTGTCCGTCCATTAAACAACTCTAGGATTGCCTTTAGCTGCTCTAATTGCTTTTTAATTAAAATTGATAACTTAAATGGCACATGTTTAACGCACACATTAAGAACATACACATTAACATGTATTTCATCCCTGAATCATAACTTTTAGTGTGAAGTCGCAGCCTGCAGGATTGTGTTACTGTGTAATAACAGCTCGTCTAACTGGTTAGTAGGCCTAAGTACAGTCTTGTTGTTGTCATCTTTGGAGGCTTAAAGTCGAAGTCTCAAGCATCGCCTGCACGTCAAATACATCTGTCATCAATATCACCCGACTTATGAACACCTCCACAAACACACACGCACACACAAATGCACACGCGCACGCACAAGCGCGTACGCACACACACTAAGCATTGCATAATTCAATGCTTTGAGTTTAGCTTTGAGTTTTTTTCTCAGTGTACTGGGGAAAAGATCAGCATTGCAGTTCGACGACGAGTCGAGGTTAAGATAAATTAAGATACGCTCTTCTAGCGTATCGTATCTAAGCGGAGCCTGGTTTCCTAGAGCAATCCAGCATAGGTCTCTCTAACACAGTGCAGAGCGTTCTCTCTCTCTCTCTCTCTCTCTCTCTCTCTCTCTCTCTCTCTCTCTCTCTCTCTCTCTCTCTCTCTCTCTCTCTCTCTCTCTCTCTCTCTCTCTCTCTCTCTCTCTCTCTCTCTCTCTCTCTCTCTCTAATACAGTGTGCATAGCTGTCTCTCGCTCTCTCAGCGCATCTCAGCGCATCTCTCTAACTTATCGAAGTAGTAGCAGCAGATCGAGCGGAACACACGCGATGCGCTCTGCGTCTCATGCGACCGCAGAGTTCGGTCCGCGTGACTTCGAGTCCGACATTAAGTTAAAATGATGAGCGCGTACCTGGAGCCGGGCGCCGTCGACGTCAGGTGAGTTTATTCCCGGATTTTGCAATGCTCTTCCAGGTGTACGAACTAAGTGTGTCTCCGCGCGCCTACATTTCCATACGGCTCGCGCTCTGCCGACACGCACCTACACGTAAACCCCGCCCCCCGAGCTGTGACATCATGGGTCTCCGTGGCAACAGAGGCCACGCCCACATCGGGGCAAAATGTACCTGTCTGACTGGCGGTATTTCACACCAAAACACCTTGTGGCGTTTAACCCCTCACCCTCAACACACACACACACACACACACACACCACACACACACGCACGCACGCACGCACGCACGCACGCACGCACGCACGCACGCACGCACGCACACACTCCCTCTCTACTTCCTTCTCTCCCTCCCTCCCTCTCTCCCTCCTTCCTCTCTCCCTCCCTCTTCCTCTCTCTCTCCCTCTCTCTCTCTCTCTCCTCTCCTCCCTCTCCTCTCAGTCCCTCTCTCCCCTCTCTCCTCCTCCACTCTCCCCTCCCTTCCCTCCCTCCCTCCTCCCTCCCCTCCCTCCCTTTCCCTCCTCCTCCCTTCCTCTCCCTCGCTCTCCCTCCTTCCCTCTCTCCCTCCCTCCCTCCCTTCCTGTTTCGGAGAACACTCCGAGAGTGAGAGACAATCAGACAAAACACGTCTTAACTCCACCGGCAGCAATGAAATAAATGACCATATAGTCCCAATCACTCACTGCTTAGCTGAAGAACAGAACTGAGGCCAGCAGGGAGGGAGAGACAGAGAGAGAGACAGAGAGACAGAGAGAGAGAGAGAGAGAGAGAGAGAGAGAGAGAGAGAGAGAGAGAGAGAGAGAGAGAGAGAGAGAGAGAGAGAGAGAGAGAGAGAGAGAGAGAGAGAGAGAGAGAGAGAGAGAGAGAGAGAGAGAGAGAGAGATAGTGGCAAGAGATAGTGGCAAGAGAGAATTAGAAAGTGTCTTTCTAATTGTAACATTCAGGGGATATTAGGTGATTTCCAGAACACTGAAGAACAACTCCTAGCTTTGGGAACAGAGCCTGCAGTAGGATAAATCAGGAGAGGAATACTATTTACTACAATAGCAGTACTACTATCATACTACTAACATACTACTCATACTCATATCATATGTACTTTGTATTAATTACTATTCATATTTAGGAGCCCATTAGGAGGTATGTGTTAGAAAGTACAGGAACAGGTCATAACAGTCAGATAGACAGATAGAAAGTCAGACAGATAGTCAGTCAATATGTCAGTCAGTCAATCAATCCTTCAGTCGGTCAGTCAATCAATCCTTCAGTCGGTCAGTCAATCAATCCTTCAGCCGGTCAGTCAATCAATCCTTCAGTCGGTCAGTCAATCAATCCTTCAGTCGGTCAGTCAATCAATCCTTCAGTCGGTCAGTCAATCAATCCTTCAGTCGGTCAGTCCGTCAGACGGACAGGTACCTGCTCGCGGAGCCGGTCCTGGTGGCCCATGATGGCGGTGGCGTGGTGGGGGTACTTGTGCTTCAGGTGCTCCAGGAAGGCCTCCCTCTTCTTGTCGATCTCGGGGGGCTGCATGGCCAGCACCTCCTGGGCCCCACGTGGCCCCCCTAGTGTGTGTCTGCGGCCGGCTCTGGGGTCTCCCCGGGGGGGCCCGGGCCCATTACAGGACGGCGCCCGGCGGAGGGTCTGGGGGTCCGAGGACGTGGGGGTCAGGGGGCCTTTAGGTTGCCCTGTGGGGTGGGGGGGGGGGGGTGGGGCTGAGAGAGAGGCCGGTTAGAGAAGCGAAGAAGAGAAGCACCGCCATGTTGGCCCCTGTGACATGAGTACCGGGGGGGGGCTACACAGGGCTAGCTACACACGGCTAGCTACACAGGGCTGGCTACACACGGTTAGCTACACACTGCGCGCTACACACTGGGACTTTGACTTTTGCCCAAAAATCATATTAATCATGTTTGTTTATTAATATTAATATTTGAATATATTCAAATATTTATTAATAATATTTTGACCATTACAGTTTTTCTCAGTCGCTTTGGTACATTTCTCAGATCAGAATTGAAATTTGCAAAACAGTAAGTGCATTTCTCAAAACAATTCGTACAAATAGCAAAACACCATGGATTTCATGCAAAAGCCAGTCTCTTGCTCAAAATCCTGAGTTTGTTTCTCAAAAGTAAATATCTGTGTCAATGAACAAGTCAGTGCCATCACAATGACAAGTCCTTGTTGTCATTGTGTACGGATAAGACAGTCAAAGTGCTTAGTCATGTTGTCAATATAACAGTAGCCTATACTCTTCAGGGATGTTCTGATGTAAACCATGGCTAAAGTTTTGAAGACAAATATTGTAAATTTAAAAAGTTACACCTTAGTGTATGTGGGAGATTGATTGCAGATTGGGTTGAAGATTGATTGAAGATTCACATTTACGCTTTGACTGTTTGTACTGTAATTTGTTGACAGACCATGTCATTGCTAGAAATGTATAGGAAAATCTCCTTAGGGTAAACTGTGCATGCATTGCTGTAGAAATTACAGTGCAGTCTTCCTACACCTCCTGACGTTCCTGTCTGTTGGGCCACAAATTCTCAGCTAGCCTCACTCCTCTTCCTCTTCTTCTTCTCTCTGGCTGTTGACCCTGTCCAATTCCTTGTCCTTCCATTGTCAGACAATGTAACATTATGTTGTACTCCAGCTATATTTGCCAGTTCATGGTTCAGGAGATCCACCAAAGTCAAGATTCACCTGGTAGCAATTTACCAATTCAGGACAGATTTAGAGAAAAAGTCTAATGGAAATGTATAGAAATATGCTTGACATATTATGACAACTTGTTCAACCATTTTGCATGTAAAGACTTATGCAATGAACTAATGCTGTGGGGGTGAGACCATTCAATAGAGACCTATTCCAATACATTTTGATCAACACAACACAAGCAATTGATAATGTAGGAAAGAGCAGAAAATTGTACATAATCATTTGCATGAATGAACCAAAGCATTTGCAACTTGAGAAAATGATTTTTTTGATGTGCACAATTGAAACAATGATGTGAAGATTGAACAGGTAGTTTTGAGAATTTCAATTCTGATCTGAAAAATGTACCAAAGCGACTGAGAAAAACTGTAAATGCCTTCAGTAAGACCTGGATTGGGCGTTGCGAGATTTGTTTACCGCGTTGTTATGGTTCCCGGTCTCGCGTGTTCCAACGGTTTATTAGGTTTCTAATAAATCGCCGTCTGATCAATACTTCATTCACTGCCTCTTCCGTGGTCATAACAATATTATGAATAGACTGCGTCGGGTTCTCCGACGTCTCTCCCTCTTGGCCTGCCCATAACAGGTTCCAATATTAAGGGAGGCCTAATATTCGTTCGAATTTTGATTTATTTTTTGTTCGGAGTCAAAGCCCTACTACACACGGCTAGCTACACATGGCTTGCTACACGGGCTGGCTACAGAAGGCTAAATACCCAGGCTAGCTACCAGCGATCGTTTGTTGACAATGGTATCCCATCAACACAAAGACAGGGGCGGAGTCACGGCCAACTATGAGAGTTCAGCAGGTTTCATCTTTATGCAGATATGTTCCGTCTCACTGTTGAGTGACCAGCAAAGTGACCGTGGAATTGGGTCCCCCACGGGGAAAGCCCATTGGCTGCTTCCCTCGTCATGCGAGGAGGAAGTGGATCATCATGGGGCTTTCTGATATTTTGTCATGATTATCATTATTTCTAAATATAAAAACAAGGTGCAGATGCAGATTTCCGGTTCTAGACAAACCTTTTATCGCTATTACAGCGACACAATTTTGACTGACCCACACTTTAAAGTCGTGCTGCTATCAATCTGATATTCACTGTTTGCTGCGTGATTGTGTGTTGTTTTGTGTCGTTACTTTTACTTCAAAAGAAACTGAAGACCCAGTCTCCAGTTCCGCATCAGGAAGATCCATACACACATAATGAGGTCTCCTCAGTGACCCACGAACATCTCTGGTGTGTTCCTCTGAACCATCAACAGCGTTACCATGGTTACTACCCTGCCTTTTTGTCATGGACAGGAATGTGTTTGTACGCAAAAACGTGGAAGAAAATGAGAAATGAGATGGAAAAACACGTTGTCCCATTTCTATCCTCTTTGACCCTCTCTCCAGGCGCAGAGGACCTCTCCTCCATCTCGCTGCTCAACATCTGATCCACAGCTGTCCCCCGTGAACACGTGTCCCTGTCTCGTGTGACAGATACAGTATCCGCTCCGCCGAGACGGGCTCCGAGGCAGCTGCTGCCGGTTACGGAGCAGGGACGTCCACCCGTGGATGGAGGGGGTCCATGTGTGTTTACACCCAGAGACGTGCAGCCCGAAGTCTGAGCCAAGGCAGCCTTGGCTCAGACTTCCATGACTGAGTTAAACACAAACAGCCGGAGAACAAACGACACGGGAAACACCACGACATGCACTGCCTGCCCGACCAATCAGAACACACTCTGTTGTCCCTGATCAGGAGCACTGCCGGTGTACTTGTGAGTCTATGTATGTATGTATGTGTGTATGTGTGTGTGTGTGTGTGTGTGTGTGTGTGTGTGTGTGTGTGTGTGTGTGTGTGTGTGTGTGTGTGTGTGTGTGTGTGTGTGTGTGTGTGTGTGTGTGTGTGTGTGTGTGTGTGTGTATGTGTTTGTGTGTGCATGCTTGTGTGTGCGTGCGTGCCTGTGTGCGTGAGTACGTGTGGTTGCGTTAGTGTGTGTGTGTGGTTGCGTGTGTAAGATTTGATTAATTTTATAGAGGAGATGAGGTAAGATTGAGGTAACCTATCTATCAAGAGCTCAAATGCGCCGCGGTCCAGAGAATTGGACCTTGTTTGAACTTCTTGTTGAAAAAACTGCCAATTAGGATCAAGCTTGATAACAGTAACGAGGTCTGTGTGGGACCTGGTTAGACAGCTGCTCGGAAACCCCCTCATCACCCTGAAGAGACACACACGCACACACACAGACAACAGACACACACACACACACGCACGCACGCTCAAACGCACACACTCAAACAGGCACGCATGCAAGCACTCACACACACACACACACACACACACACACACACACACACACACACACACACACACACACACACACACACACACACACACACACACACACACACACACACACACACACACACACACACACCTAGAATCACACACACACACACACACACACCTAGAATCACACACAAAAAACACAAAGACACACACAACAACACACATTCACACACACAACCATACTACCATACTTACACAATGACACACCCGCACACACGAAAAAACATAATCACACAACTATACACACATGCACACACACACACACACACACACACACACACACACACACACACACACACACACACACACACACACACACACACACACACACACACACACACACACACACACACACACACACACTCATCTGCCTAATGGCAGAAGAAAAGAAAATCATATTTCACATGATTCTGAAAAACAGACACCCCATTCCAAACATACAGGGGTCGTAATTGGTCATCCACAGGAAGCAGGACAGCTGTGGTGAAGAGGCTACAGCACAAACCCCCCCCACCCCAAGCCACCCAGCCCCCCCCCCCCCCCCCCGCCTGACAGGTCTAGTGTCCTCCCAACTCTATTTATAACTCCAGAGTTGTTAGCCTCTAACTGAGTGAACTCCAGACTCCCTCGCTCGCTGTTCACTGAATTACTCCCACAACAGACCAAACGAGAAACGGTTCTCAGGACTGGACCCGTTGCCTCCTTCAGACGCTGATTTAGAGGTTAATTACCTTCACAGGGTGAGCTAACCTCCTCCTCCATGACGCTCAGAGAGAGAACGGCCAGCAACCGACAGACCGACCGCCAGCTCCGTCGGCGCAACGCTAACTGCTGCCTTTCAGATTCCAGACGTGGATCAAGTGAAGGGGCGGGGGCCGGTGGGGGCTGGGGCCGGCCGGGGCCGGTGGGGGCTGGGGCCGGCCGGGGCCCGGGGGCCGGGGCCACAGCCGAGGGCTCTCAGAGAGTCAAACACATTCCTGGACACACAATAACAGGCCCCGTGCCGCCGGACTTACCGCTAAGAAAAGGTTTAAACTATGTGCTTAACGTTAAGATAAGGGGCTAAGAGTATAAACTACTGACCAAATGCTTAGACGATGGGGCTAACAGTTTAAACTACTGACCAAATGCTTAGACCATGGGATAAGCTGGTTAGTAGCTGTTAGCCCCTAGTCAAAGTATTACTGAACAAATGCTTAGACTAGGGGCTAACCGTTTAAACTACAGACCATGCTTAGACTAGGGTCTGACACTTTAAACTACTGACTAAATTATAAGACTAGGGGCTAAGAGTTTTATCTACTGAGTAAATGCTTAGACTAGGTGCTAACTGTTTAAAGTACGAGAATTAACTAGAGAGGGAGAGAAAGTTTGTCTTCAGACCAACAGGTGTCAACTACAGCCTCTTTTAAACAAACACACACACACACACACACACACACACACACACACACACACACACACACACACACACACACACACACACACACACACACACACACACACACACACACACACACACACACACACATGCACTAACACTCACACACACATTACCCTCTCTTTAACTTGTTTATCTGGAAAATTCATATGGAGTATATATTCAGCAAACACTCATGTATATTCATGTGTAATGTGTATTCATGTATGTATATAGAGTATATTTATGCAGTGTGTGTCAAGACACACACTGCATAGACAGACAGACTCCTCTGTTTGTGTGTGTGTGTTTTTATGTGTGTGTGTGTGTGTGTGTGTGTGTGTTGTGTGTGTGTGTGTGTGTGTGTGTGTGTGTGTGTGTGTGTGTGTGTGTGTGTGTGTGTGTGTGTGTGTGTGTGTGTGTATGATGTATGTATGTGTGTGTGTGTGTGTGTGGTGTGTGTGTGTGTGTGTTTGTATGCATGTATGTATCTGCCAGGGTGGGGGTTGTGCAAGTAACAAACAGCTGACAGGTAATGCTTAACATATGGAGACAAGCCCCGCCCACTTCCCCCCCTGGCCGAGACCACACCACACACAACAACACACACACACACACACACACACACACACACACACACACACACACACACCACACTACCACACACAACACACCACAACACACACACACAACACACCACACAACACCACAGCACACATTCTTAGCCAGACACCCAGTAAGTGGTCAAAAGTCACTTTCCTCCCCACAACTTCCTGTTTAGATATATGGTGAATCAATTAGTAAGTTAATAAGTTCATTAAAGGTTTACGCTGTTACATTAAACATAGAGTGGGTACACAGATCTGGTAAACAGGATAGGTCGTCTGTCTGTGTCCGTGTCTGTCTGTCTGTGTGAAGGATCTGTTTATTTCTTAATGAGTGTCCAGAATGCTTTGGCAGCCTTAAGGGTTAAGAGGAGTTAAGGAGTCAGGACAGAGAGAGAGATAGCATAGTGTGTGTGTGTGTGTGTGTGTGTGTGTGTGTGTGTGTGTGTGTGTGTGTGTGTGTGTGTGTGTGTGTGTGTGTGTGTGTGTGTGTGTGTGTGTGTGTGTGTGTGTGTGTGTGCATGAGAACGTGTGTTTGTGGTTCAGTAATGTTAAGGATCATGACCTATCTCTCTCTGCACTTTCCCTCCGTCTGTCCCTTATTTACAGAGGAATGTATCCCATCATGCATTGCTGCTGCTTCCAGCACAGCTGTTCCCAGCATACAGACCAGTACTCATAGAAAAGTGGAGGTAGTTTTTAAAGGTGTGTGTTTGTGTGTGTGTGCGTGTGGTGTGTGTGTGTGTGTGTGTGTGTGTAGCATCAAACATCTGGGTTGGCATTCCCACTTGAGATGTCGCAAGTGGAAAGAATTATGGTTGACCAACATCACACCTGGTGGCAGAGTAGGTGAACTCTAAGGTCAGGCTTCTGTGTGGTTACGGTGACAGCAGTTTGTTTTGGGTAATAACCACCACTCTCTCGCTCTCTCTCTCTCTCTCTCTCTCTCTCTCTCTCTCTCTCTCTCTCTCTCTCTCTCTCTCTCTCTCTCTCTCTCTCTCTCTCTCTCTCTCTCTCTCTCTCTCTCTCTCTCTCTCTCTCTCTCTCTCTCTCTCTCTCTCTCTCTCCATCTGGGTGATATGAACTGTACTGTCTACCTGCTCCTCGATTACATTTTTCTGTACTGTCCCACCCCTATCTGCACCTTATTGACCTTTCTCTGTACTGTCCCGCCCCAACCTGCACCTTACCGACACATATTTGAACTTCGTTTTGTGAATTCAGTTGGATTAAAGCTCAATGACCGAACACAAAACAATTCAAGCCTCACAGGATGAGGACAGAGAACAGAAGTGTTCTGTACTCAGAGCAGGTTCTGTGTTCTGCACCCAGGTCTATATCTGACAGCAGATCACCAGGTAACATGACACACAGCAGGCCTCCGCTCGGACTATTAATCCCTCACTATGCAACCCGGCCACATTTCAGCCCGCGGAGCGGAACCTAGCCTCCCAGAGCGAGAAAGTGACTTGAGAAGAAGTTTCACGCTGGGAGTGTTTGTGCGAACGGAGATGGGATTCAAGGTTCACCCTCCTGATGAGAGGAGGACGATAATCAATACTGTCTGATGAATCAATCCATTAAACCTTTTGAGAAGGTTTGGTTTCAAAGTCTTGAAAAACGGAAGACCAGTCGACCTCATAGTTAGTGTGAACATTCTAAATATGAATATGGTGGAGTAAATAACAAGATTTCTTCTCTACGTCAAGATCGACAATCAAAAATTCCCTTGGTCCCTTGACGCAGATCTCTCTCAATTAAACGTCACTCAATAAGTGAACTCAAGCTGCTGTATCTCTCTATCTAGCAATCTCACATCTCACAATCTATCCCCCCATCATTCTGGCTGTGGGAGGGATGTGAGGACGATAATAACCATAATCTGATTCATAAACCATCCAACAGGTTTCAAACCCTCTTGTTTACACAACCAGAGCGTCCCACATCACTACACTGGATTCAACAATGGCTCACTGTGTGTGTGTGTCTGTCTGTCTGTCT
>OLKM01001531.1:43398-105898 GCA_900291075.1 Melanogrammus aeglefinus
AGGAGGTCCCACTGAGTCGTACCAGGAGGTGGTACGACTCAGAGGGTACAACTCCCAAGGACACTTCTGATCGATACGGGAGTAGACAGGGGGGGGGGGGGGTTACGTAAATGCCGCTGTGCTGCTGACGGATTCAGCTGGGCGGCGGCGCGGGCTAACGGAGGCTAACCCAGATACAGAACTTCTGCTGTCAGCGTCCACCGCTCAACTCCGCCCCCGCACTGGAAATGTCATCTGTCATGCACTGTTAGCGTCCTGCCCTGCGCACGTCCGGCGCACACACGAGTATTGCTCTGGGTCAGGCGCACACGAGTATGGCTCTGGGTCAGGCACACACGAGTATGGCTCTGGGTCAGGCGCACACGAATATGGCTCTGGGTCAGGCGCACACGAGTATGGCTCTGGGTCAGGCGCACACGAGTATGGCTCTGGGTCAGGCGCACACGAATATGGCTCTGGGTCAGGCGCACACGAGTATGGCTCTGGGTCAGGCGCACACGAGTATGGCTCTGGGTCAGGCGCACACGAGTATGGCTCTGGGTCAGGCGCACACGAGTATGGCTCTGGGTCAGGCACACACGCTTATATCTCTGGGTCCGGCACTGTGACATAAATTCACACATTCATACCAACAGGCCACATGTGTCCTTGGCGACTAGAGAGGCTTTTTTTTTTTTCATGTATCAGTTCTTTGAGATACAAGCGGTACAGGGTGTTTGAGAACGTCCGGCTCATACAAGGAGCCATTCATTCATGTATCAATTCTAGAGATACAAGCGGCCCAGCTGCCCAGGGAATTCGAGAAACTCAGACGCTCAAGGCCACAAAAACAAGTGTAATTCCCGCACATAGCCACAAGGGATCAGCACCGAGTACACATACGGGTATCGAGGAGGCGGGAGTTCAGCACCATGCTTAGCCAATCAGAGCACATGACTGAGTCCACGCCTTCCCATTAATAAAGTCACAACACATAGCCCAGGGGGCCAGAACGCTCTAGGTAACGCATCCAACAGATGTCCTACTACAGTAAGTGTATCTCCACACGTGCACATACTATTCCTCTCCTTTTGCTTCATATAATAGCGAACGTATACCAAATAAAGTGAGTTACAAGCAATCCTGATTCGGCAACCTTTTTCCAAAAATAACACAGCAGTACACACTAGTATGGCCCTGGGTCCGGCACACATAGTGTGACTCTGGGTCCGGCGCACTCGAGTATGGCTCTGGGTCGTCGGGGCATTGATCAGCTGCAGGACGCTAAACGTCTAGCTAGCTGGTGTGGAGGAGATAAAGGAGGTCTTCTATTTTCTCTACTGTGTTCTTCCATCTCTATAATCTCTACTGTCTCCTATCATCTCTACTGTCTCCTATCATCTCTACTGTCTCCTATCATCTCTACTGTCTCCTATCATCTCTACTGTCTCCTACCATCTCTACTGTCTCTACTAGTGATGGATTCAATGATTCTTTTCCTTGATTCAGTTCGCGTCAGTCAGTTCGCCAAGAAGAACCGTTCAGAATCGTTTGTTCGTTCAGTCGAGTTTCCGGTAGCGGTGAATCGAATCAGGGAATGCACGGTTCTCTGCTGAGTCAGTCAGACTCAGCTCCTCCCTCGTTCTCATTCTCAAAAGATCATGGAAGTCGGTCATCAATCAACATTTAACCAAAGGCAGCGGGATGGGGGGGGGGGGGGGGTCGGAGGTAGTCGATTATTGAATGTTTAAAATACCAGCAACACAATAGACTTGATTTAGCAATGATGAGGGTGGAAAACGAACCATGAAGGAACGAGACAGATTGACGAGACATTCAAATATTTCATTAATCTGGCATGACACAGAAAGTACAAGGACACCATGCATTTACCATTTCACTGATATTGAATCATATTATCGACGCTCGCTCACTAAGCCTATTCCCTCTTCACCACTCACAGTCAGTGAACGAACAGCGAGTCAGCGACTAGTGGGTCTGCGAGGAGTCAAGTCTGAGAACGAACGGGACAAATGAGAGAGGAGAATCAGTTTGGTTCGTTCTTGTTAAAGATTCGTTCATTCGAACTGATTCGGTCGCAAACGACCAATCACTAGTCTCTTGCATCTACTTTCTCTACTCTATCTATTATATTTTACAACAGGGATTTCAGCGAAACTAAATGTCGTTACTGCAGCATCAATTAAGCCCCAGTGTCCAAAACTGATTATTTGGCAGAGGATAATATTTCTGAACATCCAGTCCATCGGCAGCTTCATTCAATTAAATTTAAAAAATGCTAAATGATTAAATTAATCTTTTTTATCTTAAAACATACTACTGTCTGGACTGTCTCTACTGTCTCTACTTTATTTCTCCTCTCCCCAACCCCCACCCTCTCCTCCCCCCTCCCTGGGGGTGAGGGGGGTGAGGGGGGTGAGGGGGGCGGACCCACGCTGGGTCGGGAATGTGGAGGGGAGGGAGGCACTGATAAGTCTTCCCCTTCCCCCCCCCACACACACAAACACACCTCCTACCATCATCACCTCCGCCCCCCCCCCCCCCAGGAGGCAGTCAAGACAGGGGGAGGGGCAACACTCCCTCTACTCTAGAGGAGTACTAGTTATACAGACAACTAGCTACATATAGAAGCTACTAGTTATACAGACAACTAGTTACATGTAGAAGCAACTAGTTATAAAGACAACTTGTAACATCTAGAAGCTTCTGGTTTTACAGACAACTCGTAACTTGTAGAAGCTACTAACTACGTGGAGAAGCTACTAGTTGTAAGAGCAACCAGTTACATGTAGCAAATAACATGTAGAAACTACTAGTTGTATCCAGACTACTAGTGTCAGTAGCAGTGTGTGGTACTAGCGACGTGAGGTTGGCGTGTGAATCAGGGGACTTACTGCGGACTGCGTCCTGGACTGGAGCCTGGACCAGGTCCTGCTGTAGTGCTGAGGTTCTGGGGTCTTCTGGAGGACTAGTTCTGCTCTGGGGAACCAACGGGTCCACTTCCTCAGCCTGGACCCGGCCTGGGGGATGATCCAGAACCGGGGCTGGGCCGCGGCTCTGGGGTCCGTCGCCGGGTTCTGGTCCCGTTCCGGGACCCCGGTGGTGGGGGGATCCTCCGTCAGAACCCGCCTTCATCAGTTTCTCCCCCACGCTCTGCCTCCTGGGGCCTGGGAGTCTGGACCCCACGGTCCTACCGGACCCGGGGCGGACCAGCCGGGAGCTCCTGGACATCCTGGGGGATCTGGCCTGGGATCTAGTCCTGGACTGGACTGGATCTGGTCCTGGACTGGACTAGATCTAGTCCTGGACTGGACTGGATCTGGTCCTGGACTGGACTAGATCTAGTCCTGGACTGGACTGGATCTGGTCCTGGACTGGACTAGATCTAGTCCTGGACTGGACTGTATCTGGTCCTGGACGGGTCTGGATGTGGTCCCGGGTCTTGTCTGGATCTGGTTTGAATCTGGACCAGCTCTGGAGACCAGGTGTGAGTCCTGAGGTCTGAGACCAGGTGTGGAGACCTGGTCTGTGACCAGGTGTGATACCAGATGTGAGTCCTGAGGTCTAAGACCAGGTGTGAGACCAGGTGTAGATCCTGAGTTCGGGAGACCAGGTGTGAGACCAGGTGTGAGTCCTGAGGTCTGAGGAGCCTCTCAGCAGATCAGCTCCAGGTTAGGTCTGGGTCTCAGAGCTCCAGGGCAGGAGCAGGTAGGTTGAGGGGGCGGGGCTAGGGGCAGAGTCAAGAGGGGCGGGGCTGTTGATTGACAGTTCCTTGGAAGGTCTCCTGCCATGTCTTCATCCTCCAACACAAACACAGCCAGTGTGTGTGTGTGTGTTTGCGTGTGTGTGTGTGTGTGTGTGTGTGTGTGTGTGTGTGTGTGTGTGTGTGTGTAGTGTGTGTGTGTGTGTGTGTAGTGTGTGTGTGTGTGTAAGTAAGAGTGTGTGTGTATGTGTGTGTGTGTTGTGTGTGTGTGTAAGAGTGTATGTGTGTGTGTGTAAGAGTGTATGTGTGTGTAAGTAAGAGTGTGTGTGTATGAGTGTGTTTGTAAGGGAGTGTGTGTAAGAGTGTGTGTGTGTAAGAGTATGCCCTATGTGTGAGTGAACCCGTATCACCGAGACAACATCCAAACAGTCTTCAGTACATTCCAGACATCTCTCGCCCTCGTCGCCGTTTCCTCCATCTGTCGATACTCTCGCTCAAAACATGAAGAACGAGTCTGCTATCATCCGGTGCTCTCTCACCCTCTCTCTCGCCCTCCCTCTCTCTCTGTCTCTGTAACTCTCTCTATCCTTTCTCGTCCGCTCTCGGTAGGCATCTGACATGGTCCCCTTGATGCTCTGCGCACAACTCAGGCAGAGCGAGAGAGAGAGAGAGAGAGAGAGAGAGAGAGAGAGAGAGAGAGAGAGAGAGAGAGAGAGAGAGAGAAGAGACACAGAGAGAGAGAGAGAGAGAGAGAGAGAGAGAGAGAGAGAGAGAGAGAGAGAGAGAGAGAGAGAGAGACACACACACACACACACACACACTCACACACACAGACAGAGAGAGAGAGAGAGCGAGCAAGAGATATAGGGCGAGCTGTAGTTAAACCCTTTGCAAAATATCAGTCCCTTTTAGGTCCAGTTGCTGAATATGTTCCAGATGTGTGTGTATGTGTGTGTGTATATGTATACATATATATTTATATATATATTTATATATTTACTATGGTGGGTTTGTGTGTCACAATTCACGTCATTATAAGGGAGCTCAAAGCCACACTCTCGCTCTCTCTCGCTCTTCCAGTCTGTATTCTTCACATTCGTGTTTTCTGTGTTCAAGCCTTTGGAGGCTACACACACACACACACACACACACACACACACACACACACACACACACACACACACACACACACACACACACACACACACACACACACACACACACACTCACATTTTAACAATTTATGTCCACATAAAAGACACACAACACACACACACACACACACACACACACACACACACACACACACACACACACCCCTACACACACACAAACACACACACAGACACGCACACACAAACACACACAAACAAACACACACGCAAACACACATGCACACACAGTGGCATATTGCTCACTGCCAAAATCGTGAACAAAAACTACTGGCGCGCGCATAACCAACAGTCTTACTGCCCTCTAGCGCAGTATCTCTCTGCTCGCGACACTAATAATGAAGCCCGTGAGGAGGACATCATGAATGGAGCACGCGCACAAAGTGAAGCAGCACGCAGCTGTCGCCCCCTTGTGCACAGAGGCTGTCTTTGCTCTCGAGCTTCACCTGGGCGGAGCTTCACCTGGGCGGAGCTTCACCTGGGCGGAGCTTCACCTGGGCGGAGCTTCACCTGGGCGGAGCTTCACCTGGGCGGAGCTTCACCTGGGCGGAGCTTCACCTGGGCGGAGCTTCACCTGGGCTGTTTACTGTTTAATGTTTACTGCTTAAAGTGAAAGGGGTAGTTTGTCATTTTTGACATAGGGCCTGATTCCCAAGTTAGCCATGGTGTTCTTTATCATTCGAGTCAGTTTTCAACACATTTCATTCAGTTGCAGAGTTTGCTCGTGCTAGGCTAGCGCACGGCAACGGGCAATACTAGCCTGCTAACAAAAAACAGTCTTACCCACTCCACAGTCAACCCTGTCTCATCAAAATTATGAGAGAGAACTATTCGGAGAACTATTCGGTATTCTCAATTACGTTCGTCTGAGAAACGCATTTTGTCTGTGATTACGTTTTATTGAACATATCGCAAATACTTTCATTCTCAGCCTATTTTTTTCCATTTTTCCATATGTTCAATAAAATGTGATCACGGACAAAATACTTTGTCAGACAAAATACTTTGTCAGACAAAATACGTTCCATGAAACGTTCCCCGAAAGTGAAAGATGCTTTAATGACAATGTGTTATAGGCCTATGTTGACATTTAACATATCTGGGATATGTTTCAACCAAACATAATCCTAGAGGTAAATAAATGGAAAAAACTAGGGTGAGAAACAAACGTATTTGCGATATCATTAAAAAGTAATCACGGACAAAATATGTTTTTCAGACAAAATACTTTCAATGAAACGTTCCCCGAAAGGGAAATAGGCCGAAGTCTTAATGACAATAATGTGTTAAATGTTGACATTTTACGTATCTGGGATACGTTTCAACCAGACATACGTAATTGAGAATGCCGAATAGTTCTCTGGGAACGTAATTTTGATGAGACAGGGTTGCCACAGTAGGCCTACACCCGAGGCAAATCCACTATAACGCCAGACGGTCGATGTAAATGTCGGTGTTGATAGAATAATGTTAGAAATAAAACCAACCTTGCATTGCATTTTGAGGGACTTGCTATGTCTCAGCAGCAGTGTTATATTCCTGGTAGTAGGCTACGGCAGCGGCGGACTGATACCAAGGATAAATTCCTTTGTTGCTGAGAAAGTAGTCCCTCAAAATGCGATGATTCATGCGATGCAAGGTTTATTTCTAACATTATTCTATCAACAGAGACATTAACATTGATAGTCTGGCGTTATAATTGATTTACCTCGGGTGTACTGTGGAGTGGGTAAGACTGTTTTATTAGCAGGTTAGTATGGCCCGTTGCCGTGCGCTAGCCTAGCACGAGCCAACTCTGCAACTGGAAGGACTGAATGAAATGTGTTGAAAACTGTCTCCACTGATAAAGAACACCAAGGCTAACTTGAGAATCAGGCCCTATGTCAAAAATTCCAAACTACCCCTTTAAGGTTAGGGTTATGGTGAAGATTAGGTTTACTGGTTAAGGTTAAGGTCAGAGTTCGGGTTATGGTAAGGTTTAATGGTTAAGGTTACGGTTGGGGTAAGGTTTACTAGTTATGGTTAAGGTTATGTTTTGGGCTATGGTAAGGTTAGGGTAACAGGTTATGGTTATGATAAGGTGTTAAATTGTCAGTGAACCCACTGTTTCTGCTGGAAATCAAACTGTGATTAAAAAAAAAAGCCTTTTTGCCTGGGGGTCAAGACCCAGCGCAATTTAGCAGATTTCTTTGTCACGTGACCACCTGTGTGTGGAGCATCATAATAAGGTATATGTCGATGAGAAACGTGCCACACTGTAGCGCTATACTGAGCGCTTTAACCCTTCCTCGGACACACACACACACACACACACACACACACACACACACACACACACACACACACACACACACACACACACACACACACACACACACACACACACACACACACACACACACACACACACACACACACACACACACACACACACACACACACACACACACACACACACACACACACACACACACACACACACACACACACACACACACTGCAGTGAGCAAAACGACCGCCATCAAAAACTTGTATTAATTCCCGCCCCATATTAAACTAGGATGCGTAATGTCTCGTCTGGGCCACACGAGGGCAGCAGAGCGTCTCCACAAAGGGATGTGATCTGATCGTGTCATACTTTTCTTTTTTTTGCGTTGGGTAATGCCTACATTACATTGACTCCCCAGATTTTTTTAAGAGGACCACAGAGGTTGACATTTTGGGATAGTTAATAAAGTGTTATCTTATCTTATATCTATTTGTTTTTACAGCCGACAGTGAAAAGCAATGCATAAGGCTTGTTGACAGAAAACAACAAGCAGGCAGAAACAAATTCAATGGTCTATGAGACGGACCTGGAAGGTTCTACGGGTTTAGTCCAGGGACGTCCGTGTAATAGATCTCCGTAACATGTTCCAGCTCCAGGGTCACTGCGACCACATAGCCAGCTGTTGTTGACAACCGCGGCCCGCCGTCCGACCGGCGTCCTGCCCAAACATCTGCAGTCCCCGACAAGGCCACAAGGGAGCGTCAGAGGAAAGAGGAGGTTTTACATCTTCTCGTTTTGTTACGTATCCACCGCAACCAAACCCCTGTACTACAGGGCCTGTAGTACTCCTGCATCGTTGTGACCAGCAGAACAAAAACAGTGTCTTCAATTATTCAGCATCACTAACGGCAACCATACACACTCCCCCCCCCCCACCATCTTCTCATTGCGACCCCGTATTTAATTATGGAGTACATGAGGTAGAGACACGAGCAGGTCAGGTGTCCACCTCCAAGCCATGATCTGTGGAACCTATACAACACAATGACAATTTATTTGAATGAATCATCTGCTTTGCAACATTGTTTGCACTTACTATCTGCCTACTTGGCTTCCAAAGAGACCAATGAAGACATTTGGTGACCTACCAAGTAATCTTAAGCATTACGATTTGATCGGTTTTCTACATAGACTCTTAATAGTTCCTCTGGCCTTGAGAACCGTTTCTTATTTTCAAAAGGCCTGGGAAACGTTGCACACTTCTTTGTTTCCAGAGTATTCTGCCCTATTGCTACAGTAATACGGTCCAACACTCTCAAACACATCCATCCCTTGAGGGACACACTGTTCTGTTCTTCCACAAGACAGATTGTGGTTTTCCTTCCTTGTTTTTTTTTTTCCACATAACTGACCAATGACGTGCTTGACCTGGCCTGACCCCTCCCCTCCTCAGGTCGGTCATGTGATGACCGACCTGACCAATGGCATGCTTGACCCGGCCTGACCCCTCCCCTCCTCAGGTCGGTCATGTGATGTGTTTCGGTCCGCTGCTCCCAAGGTAAACTCTGGGCTGGGCTGCGTTGCTTCAACGACCACTTAACCTGAACACCAGACCCCTTTGGTGACTTAGACAGGACAGCCAATCACAAGCCCCCTCAGGTGAATCAGTCAGGACAGCCTAACACAAGCGTGCTGCTGCAGCAGGAACCTGAAGATGGAGGACATTGTCCCCCCCCCCCCCAGCAGGCTGAGTTACCGCCAGGTTGCCATGGTACGACTAGACGTGTGTCTGTGCTCGGTCGGTCCGCCCCCCCCCCCCCCCCCCCGCTGGATAGTGTTGCAGTCAGTCGAGGGTGTAGTCTCCAGTCTCCCCTTTGTCTGAGCATGTTTGTCTAGAGAATATCAAACCCAGCGATAGCCGAGAGGCCGCGGACAAAGGCTCCGGAGGGTGGGTGTGAAGTCAGGTACACACAGAACAGGTACACAGGGCGCACAGCACACAGAACAGTGACGTGGCCTCACTGAGGAACACACCACCACGGGGCAGAGGACGTGTTCTTGTGTTTGAGAAGGAATGGTAAATGGACTGCATTTATAGATCGCTTCTCTAACCAGTGACCACTCACAGTGCTTTACAATATTGCCTAACATTCACCTTTCATGCACGCATTCACACACCACCGCTTTACCTCTTGAGCCCCATGTCTTGCCGGAATCACAGTTGATGTAATGCCTCATTTTGGCTCTTATGCACCCACATAATGGTGTACAGTAAGCACATACAGTATGTACGTCCATGTGGGTTCCCGGGCTTGTATCAATTCAATTGGAAGAAGAGGGATGAAAGCTGACCAGAGAGAGATACAGGGGATATGAGGGATGCACACTCCTCCTAGCATCTTAACACCCTCACTCTCCCAAACGGATCTCCTCCCCTGAGGGTAACTCAAGACTCAGTGGTGTTTGGAAGGCTAGCGCCAAGTTCAAGAAAGGGCTGTTTCTGTTTTTCTTGGAGATGGAGCTGGTGTTGGGGAGAGGGGGGGGGGAGTTGATGTCATCAACAGACAAACGCTCAAAACAGAGGCACACAAACATCAACACAGTGTTTATTGGTCGAGATCTATGTATTACATTTCTGGGCCAAACCTCTCTGCAGAAAGTGCATCAGATCTTAACCGATCGTTATGTGACTATCCGTTTCTGCCTAATGTGAGGGAAATCAAATGTTACGTTGCTTCACAATACCAGGAATCACCAGTGAACGCACCGACACTAGGTTGGTCTAGATTCATAAGCATTATATCATTCTCATTGGCGTGTTGCCAAACTATGGAGCCGCTACACTAATCTACCCCAGCTGGGACGAGGTCATTGCTTGGCTCTGTTACAGAGCTGGTTAATACAACCAAAACAAAACGTGTAAGAAAGAAAACTCCACACAGCACATGAGAACCACACAGCTGCTTTGCATCTCTGCTGGGGTGAAAGGGCGACGTCAAGGTCTGCCTAATATACAGAGGACTCTCCTCCACTTAGAATCACTTGGCCGATCTTGAGAAATTACCCCTCACTACAGAAACTTTAAGGTTAATGAACGGTTGGCAAAAAAACACGATGACGTCAAGACAAGATTTCACCCTCTGATTAAAGCCAAACCCGACCATATGCATTCCTCTTCTATGATCAGAGATTACTGGACATTATGAATAAAGGACTCAGGGACATGAGGCATTTACATTTAAGGCATTTAGCAGACGCTTTTATCCAAAGCGATTTGCATTAAATACATTTGTCAGAAGAAAGAGAAACAACAATATATTGCTGTCGGTACAGTAAGGATGTTCATAGAACCAAGTGTAAACACTAACAATTGCTAGGTTAACCTATTCCCCGTATACAACAAAGATAGCTAGGATAAGAGGCTACACGATGCTAAGTACTATTTTTTTGTGGGGAGTAAGGGGGAGGCAAAGTGTTATTCCTGTGCTCTGTTCCTCTGCTCTGTGTGTGTGGCTAGTGTTTGTGTGATGTTCAGGAGAGTCTGCAGTGATTGTATACCCAGCTGGTGGATAGTGAAGCTTGAAGTCCAGCCATGGCTCTCTGGTACTCAGACGCTAGAGGCAGGAGATCTAGAGCACCAGGGAGGAGGTCATCAGGGCTGGATGGGCTCTTCGGAATGGTGCTGCCTCTCTACTGCAGTAGGTCATCACACTCCACCGCACACACACAGAACCAAACACACACACACACACACACACACACACACACACACACACACACACACACACACACACACACACACACACACACACACACACACACACACACACACACACACACACACACACAGACACACACAAACACACACACACTACACACACTGAAACAGATTCAAAGCCTCCTTCTCCTCCCCTCTCCAGTATCTTGACCTTTCCAGCTCCATGGTGATGGTCGAAGTGGTTTAAAGCATCACTACTTCAGGTTTAATAGTGAAACAAACACAGCCATCTAGCGCGGCTGTTGAGCTGAAAACGCAATGGAAACATTAGCCAGCAATAACCAGGTCCTGCCTTGGGTTCAAACAGTTGGCTGTTCAGCAAAACATCAAAGACGTTAAACCTGTGCTTAATGCCTCCATTTTAACAGCACTGGGGCTTTTGACAGGCCCCTTCCAGTCAAGGTGTTTCTCTCACAACACACGCTGCTGCCATGTGCAACTCATTTACATTAGACTTGAAACAGATTCTAATACATGTGGTGTCTTTCCCTGTAAAAGTACAACAAAGTTCAAACTCCATGTGAGTGAGTGTGCAGGCTGTTGACTTGAGAAGAACAGAGTGAAGGATCGTGTTCAAAACAAAGCAAAGTGCCCTATAATTAAGGAGTTTATGTTTCGGGGGAAATCATAATCATCCAGGCGTCTCAGTGTGATAGGACTGAAACTCATCGCCGATCTCGGAGTATCTACCGTGATTAAGATTTTTTACCGTTTTAAGATTACACTTAAGAAATCACAGATTACAGTGGAGGTATTTTCTGCAGTAAAACGGTGCCTTGATGACCAAACTGCCAACCCTTATCATCAGTATGGAGAGGAGGATTCCTCCTCTCCATATCCATCCATCAGTCCTCAGTGAACCCAATGAGAGACGAGGGAGGAGAGAATTCCACACTTCAGTGTTCTCATATTGGAAAGATTTAAACAATTGCTATTTAGGTCATTGAAAAAAATCATTAATAAATAATCTTCATCGATAAACCTGAATGGTGAGACCAAAGTCCTTTTTAGGATACAGAGTGAGCTGTGTGCAGTGAGCTCTGACAGACTCAACCAACAGGCCATTCCACCGCCATGAGCAAAGCCACGACCGCAGAGAACAATGGGTCGGACATCAAGTCCTCCTTGGACTACCAGGGCCCGGCCGCCCACGACTCTCCCTCTGGAGCCGATGCTGCTCCCAGGCGGGGGCAGAGGCGGTGTACTGGGGTGGGGGACGACGACGACAGATTACTGCCCTGTTAAAGCACCGCAACTCAACGCTGAGCGGTTTGGTATGCAGCTATGAGCTGGGCCTCCACGCAGCATTTAGCCTCGTCTGAATACGTCTTTCACATGATGCAGCTCCGCAGAGAAAGACAGGCTGTGTGGGATGGTATGCAGAGCTGTGGAGGTCAGGGAGTTATGTCTCGTGTGGTACAACTAATACATATTTACACGTTTACAAAAGCTTTGGTTGTTGCCACAGCGGCAACTAAAATATTAGTTTAATAGGATCTGGGGTGAGACGGTTATTTGGTGGTCACTAACATTTATTCACAGACCTCCAAATTAAAATCTCGACAGCCAAAAATATATATACATTAATAATATGGCAAATAAAACACCAAAATCTTCTTTCAAAGTCAACAGTTTAATCAAAGTCAATTAATTAAGTCAATTAAGTAAAATTTCACATATACATGTGTAAATGCAGCATAAAACCCACGTTAAAAATCGGAAGTATGTTGTCAAGCTAATCAGACATTTCAAATGAATACAGGTCTTTAAGAATCAGACCAGGTTAGGTATCTTGTTCAAGGTTGCCTTGGACTATTTGGGCCAGTCCCAATACACCCACTAGCCCTACTTTTTAACCCTATCCCTAAATTGCGCGCGTTCCCGCGAGGGTAGTGGTGTCCCAATTGCTCTTTGCATGTAGGGGTAGTGGACATAACGAGGGGGAGGGGGTATGAATCTAGCCCTTCAGAGCGAGGGATTTCAGATGCTGACTCGCCAAGGGAGGGCCAGAGAAAATTTCCCAGAATGCTTTGCGTCACCATTTGCATACCATAGCAAACAACAATGGCGGCCCCCGGAGACCGAGAGGACCCGGAGAAAAAAAATCACATGTGCAAACGTAACTACGTAGTCGCTTACGTGCCCGAACGTAAACGATGCAGTGACGTAGCAAGTGGTGTCCCAATCCCTAGGGAAGATTACAAGCCCTACCCCTTGTGGCTTCATTTCGAGGGTGAAGTGGTAGTGGATGAATTCTAGTGGTAGTGGATGAGGGCTAGTGGTTGTGAGTAGGGTGAACATTGGGATTGGGCCTTTGTCTCCAGCAAATCTTTAAAGGCGCAGTGTGTAGGATAGAGTGCCATCTAGCAGGGAGGTTGCAGATTGCAGCCAACTGAATCCCACCCCCCCACCCCTCCCTTTCTAATAATGTAGGAGGAGCTACGGTGGCCTGTGAGGTACCAGAAGTCTACTACAGTATCAAGTAGCAAAGTGTCAGTGGATGACGTCCGTTGATAGATGAAAAAATTGTACTTACTTATTTAGCCTGTAAACAATATGTGATCAATCTACAAGTAAGACAGCGATATTTTTTTTTCCTCCTTAGAATCATTTGTCTGTTCTGGGCCACTTTAGCAAGATGCCGGTGCAAGATGGTGGCTCACAGGTTGATGACCCGAACCCGATGTAGAGATAAAGGGCTCATTCGAAGGTAGTGAAAACGCAGTGATTCTTACTTTCATGGACTGGTACAGCTATTAAAACATACATGTGTAATATCATAATATAATATCATAATGCCACTAAATTCTACACACCACACTTTTAACGGAATTTCCCTAAAAAATCAAGCAAAATCTAATTTCGCTTATAAAACTTAGTGACAGTGTACTTATTCTTACAATACAGCTTCCTAGAATTTATTAGGCCGAAAACGTCAAACTGAAGTAAAATATTCCAAAGAGAAAATAATTCGATTTTAACACACAAAGACAACCTTGTTCCAGTGAGATGTTCCATTGTACCGCGTGTGAGTGGCCATGCTTCTTGTTAAACTAGTTATAGATGAAACAGATCAACAAGTCCTTCTGAGTGTTTGGCCGGGCTCCAACACCGATTCCTCAGTGTGGTCTCATCTCGGCTTCAATTGGCAGAGGGAAGGTTTAACTCTTTAATTAGCCATAAAGACCATATCCAACGGCGTAATACTCCACTATCTGCCCTGGTTGCCTCGAACTTGGCAACACTTCTTGAGCCACATGTGGTTTTTATATGCTAAAAGCCAAATATAAATGCATGCCACCAAAGTGCTCTGGAGGTACTTAGAGCAGGCTGCTACGGGAAGCCTGTTCCTGTCTGAGTGAATGCAACGCAGACTCTGTTTCTCTTGGACCAGAGATCTAAACAACGACACAGATCTGATGGTAAACCATGCAAGACGTGCAAACTGAGTTGTCTTCAATTAAGGGTTGTGCTCTAGGAAAAGAGGAGCTTTAATGGACTTAGTGTTGAGCATGAGTTTAGCAGGAGGGTTGTATGGGTCAAAGTATCCCCACACATGGAGGGTAAGTGAGGTAAACTTACACTAAACGCATGTTTGTCACATGGGTCTTAATCAAAGCGTTTTAAAAAAAACTTGCTACAGTTCTTTCAATTGTCATTCTAAATGGGTCAGTCCCATTTTTATAGTTAGTCTGAATAAATATCTGAACGGCACGTGAATCTAGAAGTCTGATGTACCAAAGGGAGTGTGTTATGTCTGATGCTGTAAGTACTTCCTGTCTGTCGGTCTGTCTGTCTGTCTGTCTGTCTGTCTGTCCCCACGGGGTTTCCCAACCTGTGGGTTTAACACCTCATGGGAAATGGAGTCGGGGGATTACTGAAGCTGTAGACATTTGATGATGACGCTTCGGATTTAAACGAATAATCTAAAAGGTTTGAAAGGTATATAACTTGCTACTCCTACTCCTGCGGCCCAGTGGTCCATGATGTGGGACACTGGTATGACCAATAGGTTGAATAGGTAAAAAAAATATCAGCAGATGTACAATAAAGTTGTCCCGCAGATGTTTGAAGACCTCAATACGGGCATAAAAGGCTCTGGAACCGCATTTTGGATGCTTATCGAAGCATACTTTACACTTTAATGACCTCTGAATCTTTCTAAGTCTGCTGCGATCCTTCAATGCTGTCATAACAAGGTTACCATCACAACATGCTGGACCTTCCAGCGTTCCCATCGTTCTCCTCATGTTGGCTCTCCGTTATGGTGGGAGAATTATCCCCTTGTGGCTGGGCTGTCACAGGCAGACCTTCTACTTCAGTCCCCTCGTTTAAACAAAGGCTCATTCATCTCTCATGGATAATGCATGACAGGCAACCACCAAGAATACATTTACCAACACAGCTATGCATAACTTAAAATACAGTTGATAAGCCAACCCACCACACACACACTGACTCCCCCCACACAGTGAGACCGCCCAATGTGTCCATACGGCCAACGTTTTGGGGTGGATGGGTTTCATCCTGGCACTGTGCACTCCTCCTGTTTTCTGATCACAGACAGCACCCTGAGCATCGCTGGTCACCAGCTGCTGAGAGGCCACAGCAGCTTGCTAACCTCCAACGCAACTTCAACCAAGCAAACAAGACAACAACAGGGGTGTACCTCTTCAAGGTGCAAAGGAAAGAAACGCATTGATGTCTGTTGACAAAGTAAATAAAGTCCTGGGGACATAGAGAACGATATGGGTGGGTCACGGTGACAGAGAGAGAGAGAGAGAGAGAGAGAGAGAGAGAGAGAGAGAGAGAGAGAAGATAGGGTGAGTCAGAGACAGAGAGAGAGAGAGAGAGAGAGAGAGAGAGAGAGAGAGAGAGAGAGAGAGAGAGAGAGAGAGAAAGAGACACAGAACATAGTGATGGGTGCAGCTGTAACTGTTGTCCTGGTTCATGTATATCTGAGCCTGTAATGGACGGTTTGTGTGACGGTTGCTGATCCATTATCCCATACTGGTAATGAACCATTTATTGCGCTGGGACTGACCGCATTAGTCAGTACAGGGAACAATACTTAGAAAGTGTGTGTGTGTGTGTGTGTGTGTGTGTGTGTGTGTGTGTGTGTGTGTGTGTGTGTGTGTGTGTGTGTGTGTGTGTGTGTGTGTGTGTGTGTGTGTGTGTGTGTGTGTGTGTGTGTGTGTGTGAGTGAGTGACTGATTGACTGAGTGAGTGAAAAACCAGTGGCCAATATCTCTATCCCAGCCAGGCTTTGCATCCTGTCTGACCACACGCACTTGTTTAGTTGTGAGTTTGTTCATAACCGGCCTAATTAGGTATTCACAGAGTATGTGGATACCCCTTTTAATTTTAAAAATGTTTTCCCCCTTCATCCTTCATGATTGTGGAAGTTATTATTGAGGGGCTGGAGGGGTGTGTCCACTCCCGCACCAGCAGAGGTCCCGGGATGGGGTCCCGTTGTGGGCTCCTGCTCCTTTAAGAGCGGCTTGGCTCGTCCACTCAGCTCGGAGGAGTTTGGAGGCAGAGGCAGAGGCAGCGTGCATGTCGTACCGGTGGACTTGTTACCTCTGGGTGTACTGGTTGGCTCTTGGCGGACTGGTTTCCTGGGACGCTAGTCATTTGTTTTCCTCAAACAAGGAGATCTGGTAAGCAATATTTAAGTGTACTTGGTTATTTAGACACTGTTCAGGTGGAACATGTTTCTGAAGCGGAGAGGGGGTGGAACCACTGAGGTCCAAGTTATTGTCGCTCGTAGAATAGCAGCGAGGATCATGTAGGGCGGAGAATGCTGATGCTACAGGACTTATCCTGGATCATTATGCTATTAGGCTGTAACCTATAGTGTTTAGCGTGGTCCTGTCCTGAGGGGTTTATCTGCACACAAGTGCCGCTACCTGTAGGGTACCAGCCGACCACCTGTGCGGACGCACAGAGCTCTGTGGTGGTAGATCTGTGCGTAATGCATGGATCAAGTTGGCTATAGAAATGATGCTTATCGTTATTTTAAAGTTGAACTCGGCGATGACACCGCTGAGTTTGCCTGCCTGCCTGCCATCAGGTAACGTCCTGCATGACAGCTGAGGACAGATCACAGTAGGAGAATTAACTATTCTTGTTAAACATCTTATTCTAAATTCGCTCACATTGCGTCAAACAAGCCGCGTACCGGACTTCAGAGCGTCTGGTCCTCCTGTCGGTGTGCGGGTCGGGGAGGCTGTAGGATGGGACATTTCTTTAGACAAGTTTGCAAAACATCCCCGTACCGAGCAGCAGAGAGCCCTTGGCGTGCTGCTGGTCTCTCACCATGAAGAGAGGGATCTAACAACGACCACATTCAATGTGGCGTTTCTCTAATGAGTGATTAGACTTGCACTGCTGGCCTCCCTGGTCATCATCATCACCATCATCATCATCATCATCATCATCATCATCATCATCATCATCATCATCATCATCATCCTGGTCCTCTCATGAGGGTAATTGTCATCACGTGTAGGAAAGTGAACCCGCATGATGCCTTGCCCATGGGTATCAAACACATGTTGGACTGGTTATCCTCCCCTCCACTGGAGATCAGCGGCGTTCCACTACAGTGACTTCGTGATGGGAACTAAAGACTTCTTCCAGGGAGCAACACGAGTGTGTTTTATCTCCCTGGGAACCGGGGGGATTGTTGTGAACTTGGGGGGGGACTACTTGGAAACCCTCCACTTCCGGTGGCAAATTGTTTTTCAGGTTCCTTACATCTACAGTTTTTGTTTGTGGTGTAGGAAAGTCTTGCATCATATGAACACAAGTCTAATGAATATGGGACAAACGGTTCCAGCAGTGTAAATTGAGCTTCTTATTTGTTTTGTTTTTGTTTTATAGTATTTTTCCTTTTCCCAAGGCTGCTTGTGTTCTGGGAAGTCGTTTCATTGTTACAGTGGAAACAAGCTTCCTTCTCCAAGTTAAAGGTTAAGTTATCCGGCAGAACCATCATCCACTATATTCTGCTCATACTATGAAACGGCCATGGCGGCGTTCATTAGGATCTGGTGGTTGTGCATGTGTATCTGTAGACTGTGTTCCCCAGATACAGACATCCCGCCTGTTGGGATCAGGGATGTGCTGATGCCATACAGGATATTGTTTCTATTTCTTGCTGTATGGTGACAAACTGACTGTCTATGGAAGATAATCCTACTGGTGGTTTGTGTGCATGAATAAAACACTCAAGACTCACTTCAGAGTTCATCTAGAATTTGCAAAGTCTCCCCCTTACTCCCCACCCCCCTCTTATGTACTTATTGTATGTTTCACATTCTGACACTTAATAATAGTACCTAGCAATGTGCAGCATCTTATACTAGGTGACTTTGTTGTATATACCTTTTTTTTTTTATTGCTTGTTTCTGTGAACGCTTTGGATAAAAGCGTCTGCTAAATGTAAATGCACGTTTGCACAAACATTCGACTCAGGTTTGTTCACCAGTGCCTAAACGGCCTGTTTGCTCTTCACCAGTCAGCGTCTCTGAGCTTCTCGGGGCTCTACCTCCTGTGTTAGTGTGAGAACCTGCCAGCCCTTACATAAGTCTGCTGGGGCTGACATCATGCTTTAGGAGGGGCCGTTGCGCCCCCCCCCAACGTAAGAAGGGAGGCTGAGGGGCTATTGGAAGCAGATGCTTGGACCCAGGTCTCCTGCTGAGAAACGGGACGTGGTGATGTTTTTTACTGCAGGGTTCCTCCTGGGTATCAAAAGGCCGGTAAGGAGGATTTAGGACAGGGGCCGTGAGTTGTTTAAGGTTTACGGTATGAAGCTGTTTTACTGTGGCCAAAGTAAAAGTATGAGAATACACAGAGTAATATTAAATGAGAAGGATATGATGAGTTTTGTAGCAGATATACCATGCTGACTATCTGTAATTAGGATGCATTGTAAATTAGGTGTTATTCTAAGCAGTGAGAGTACACCCCCTAGTTACTACTCACTTTTAAAACAAAAATGTATGTCCATTTGAACAATTCCCACATCGTTTGATCCTGGATTCTCTAAAAAACATTCCTAAACTCGACTGAATCATCGCACATTAGCCTCATTCCTGCGTGAGTCATGCTAACGTCTGAAGGGACCCGATATCTGGGGGAGCCGAGAGCAACGACCAACGGCAGACTGTGAGCCGGTGTGGGGAGCTGCTGCTCTGAGCCGTTGCGTTCTCCCAACGGTCGGGGCCTTTTTTGTCCACCGGCCTGTGTGCTGCGGTCCAGTGACCTACTCTGTACCACCAAACACCTGCCCACAAAAGGACGGTTGGAGACTAGCCTGTGTGCTCCGGTCCAGATCCGTTCTCTACGACCAACTGCCTTCCAACTAAGGCTTCAGGTCTTGAGTCATCCTCAACTGGCCTGTTAGGGAGACTAGGGGCGCCATGTGGCTCAGGAGGCAGAGCGGGTTGGCTGGTAACCGGAAGGTTATTGGTTAGAGTGTCGGGGTGTCCCTGAGCAAGCCACCTCACCCTAACTTCTTCTGACGAGCGGGCTGTCGCCTTGCATGGTTGTCACTGCTGTCGGTGAGTGAATGTGTGCATGAATGGCTGAAGGTCAATGTTGTTAAGAGCTTTGAGTGGCCACTGGTTAGAAAAGCGCCATGTTAATGCAGTCCATTCACCATTTACTAGCCTGTATACTATGGTCGAATAACCTATTCTCTACCAGCTGCCCTCTAAAGGCTCCAGGTCCAAGGGCAGCCTGACCAACTCTGGGGTCACGTGACTACAGGGTCCCAGCTGAAGATGAGGTTCCACAGGGTGGATGTAGGTCACCCAGACAATGCCTGAGTGTTCTCTAATGATTGGCGCTCATTTGCTGGCCATTTTAGGTGCCAGTCCTCCGATTCAGTTTGGGTTGTTGCCAGGTGATGAGTGTCTGTTTGTTTTGCATGCGGAGATCCGCTTTAGCATGGAGCAGTTTTGATTTTCCAAGTATTGATCTGTTAAGAGTTTCCTGGAATCTACATTTTTGACATGTTCATGTTTGCACAATGCAAATTTTTTTTAGGCTACTTTGTTTAAAAGTTATTACCATGCATGATGTGTATCACATAATACTGTATGATTTATTTATGCTCAGTGGTCCTATTTTCTTAACAGGTACAGAGGATGGGAATCTGTCATTTCAGGTCGCAGGGTCCTTATAGGGTCAATATTTTCAGATAATGGGCAAAGGATATAGATATAGATGGATTGCTATGGATATAGAACCAGATTGCCAAGGGCAAAAGTTCAGATTGAGTTGAGCCATCTGCCTTAACCAAGTCTTGTGCGTTGTTTAGAAATGCATCGAACATCTTTATATCAACAACAATAGTATTTTAGTGCTACACCGTGTTCACTACACAATGAGAGTCAACTACACTGTGTTCACTATACAATGTGTGTTCACTACACCCTGTTCACACAAGTCCCCCAGTTTGTCATGTGTCTATTTGTCAAAGTGAATCAGGGAAGGAAGGTTGGCATGGCAACGTGTTGCTATGATGAGCCACTTCTCATTAGACCTATTGGTACCTAGTAGGTTTCAACCATTAGAATTGAATGTTGCTCCTAGAAAAGCCTTTGCGAAAACTCGAATGCCTCGATGTACTCGGGCATTCTCTTTACAACACTGAACTGTATTTGAGTCATCGATAATACCCACCGATAAATGCCAACCAAAGCAGCACCCAAACTAGTGTGTTCCTGGTCCCGTGTAACTGAATCCTTTTGAGTGGTCTGTTGACGTCTCGTATGTTGACGTCTCCTAGCGCTACACAGCTGTTGTGAGACGGTGCTCTGATGTGAAGCTTTCCATTGTCTGCCTCTCATTGTCGTTGTGTTGATTGGATGATTGGAACAGCTGCTGCGCTGACAGAACGGATACTGCACTGACAGGATCGTACTTCCAGAGGCCAAGTGGAAGTCGCGCATTGACATCATGCTCATCGTGCTTGGTGGAGAACCTTGGTTCTTCTTCTTCTTCTTCTTCTTCTTCTTCTTCTTCTTCTTCTTCTTCTTCTTCTTCTTCTTCTTCTTCTTCTTCTTCTTCTTCTTCTTCTTCTTCTTCTTCTTCTTCTTCTTCTTCTTCTTCTTCTTCTTCTTTCTCTTCTTCTTCTTCTTCTTCTTCTTCTTCTTCTTCTTCTTCTTCTTCTTCTTCTTCTTCTTCTTCTTCTTCTTCTTCTTCTTCTTCTTCTTCTTCTTCTTCTTCTTCTTCTTCTTCTTCTTCTTCTTCTTCTTCTTCTTCTTCTTCTTCTTCTTCTTCTTCTTCTTCTTCTTCTTCTTCTTCTTCTTCTTCTTCTTCTTCTTCGACTTAATTTCCCTGCAAATGTAATGAATCATCGCTTTTTTTTGTACCCAAGACGTGGTTTGATTTGCTCCTAGTGTTCCATGTGTGGGCAAAAGAGAGAGGTTTGTGTGTGATGGCTGGCTCCTGATGAAGGGGGTGACTACTGGCACGGTCCGGCTGGAGTCGGTCATCATTTAATCACAGTAAAAACACACCCTATCGTTTTTCAAATGCTGTTTGACTGTGGTCACTTTTGTGTGTGCTGCCAGGAGGGCTATTTAATGACCAGTATAAGGGCCCGTCATTACCTTATTAGGGTGTCATTAGGCACCCTGGGGTGACCCGGCAGACAGGCGGCGGGTGGCCTGTGTTACAGGAACGCACCCACTGTGTGTGTGCCCTCATGTTGCTCGCTCTCCTTTTTTATAACAATGATAACGTGAATGAGCTGTAGATGGATCTGAAATGGTACCACAACGACCTGACCAAGTTAGAACCACCTTCTCAGCTCATTCCTGAAGAACACTGATTGGAGCTGGACCATCGTGCTGCCTGAGAAGTTAGAGAAGGTTTATCAGTTTACTGACTGGTAATGAAAAGACTATTGGATGAATTACTTGTCAGTACAGGCTTTCGTCAGCACAGACTGATGTTGCATATTGGATTCTGAAAGTGAATTTTTTTTTTTTTCCACTCGTGTTAAACGGCCTCACCCGTTGATGTGCACTTGGAGATGCTCGTCTATTTATACCGCTACGGTCTCTCTGTTGCCAAGACTACTTCCTGCTGGCCCTGGCCCAGGGTCTGAGCGGGGAACACACACACACAGTCCCCCCCTGGCCTCCTTATCCTCTCCTGGCCTGAAGGAAGGACCCTCTTGGGGGACTGGTCCAGAACCTCCCAGTCTGTGTTTTTGTCACACGCTCTTATTCACGTGTTTCCACGTGGAGGCTGTGGGGTGGTCTGTCTCCACAGCGATGGGGGTGTAGGCGTCTTGTCTGTTGGGCTCATGTCGTGGCTGGATGGCCCTCAGAGGGATTCCTCCGTCCCTCTGTGGCGGCCGTCTCGCTCCGCTGCTCCCGGTCGCTCGCCGCCCGTTAAACGGCCGTGACATCGTTTCATCTGGGGGTCGGCGTGCGCGGTCGTTGGGTTTCCGTTCGGGTCTCCGGGGGGGCCAGGACGCGTGGCTGGCCGTTGTCCCAGGGCATCAGACCACCAGGTTGTGGTCTCACCAGTCTCCCCCCATCCCACCACAGGGGCGGAACTAGCCGGACCGGACGTCAGCCAGGCCTCCGCCCCCCCCCCCCCCCCCCCCTGGGTTTGGTGGGAAGTGGTTACTGGTGAGCTGCCAGTCCCGTCCCCCTGCCTCATGTGGCTACACCGTCTCTCTTGCAATCTCTCTCTCTGCCTGGCTCCTCTCTCAGCCTTGTGTTCCCGCGGTTTTATTTCTGTATCTCTGCTAAACTGGGACTCTTGGGGACCCTAATCTACCACGGAACTGGGAGACGGATGAGCCGGCACCCAGTGGGGAGAACAACCGTGATGAAAGGTACGGCACGACTTCACGAGGGACTCGCTAGAACCTTCCTCCCTCTCCACCGCGGTGAGCCAGGCCTGCGGTCCGACCGGGGAACCTCCGTCTGTGAACATCCAGCGATCCGTTCAGTGATCCGCCCAGTGGAACGTCAGACCTCGGTCTGATGGGGAGGGGGGTTTGGGTGCCTTCACCTCTGGCTGACGATGGGGTGGCATGGAGGGAGACGAGGGTTGCTGAGGGGGGGCCAGAGGCTGGAGGAGGGTGAACTCCCCAAGATATCGGGGCTTCCTCGTCGGTTCACTTCTTGTGCTGAATTGTGATCTAGAATAAAAACTTTTTGAATAGCATGTCTAATTATAAACTTAGGGGAACTCCCCACAACCCCAAGACTAGACTAAGTTTAGTGAATGTTCTACAAATGTGTGCAATTATTTAGTGATTTTAATTCCTCAATCTTAAAATATGTTAAAATGTTTGCCTTTGTGCATAAAAAAGAGGAAGGCTTTTTGGATTGGGAGTGAGCGATCCATGATAGGTGTTTTTTCTCTCCAGCCCTCCCTTGCGTCTCTTGCTTGACCTCTCCGTCTGCGTCCTCTGGGCGGATGATGTGCCGGTACTCGTTTGTTTCATGTGTTAACGTCAGACAAGTTTCCCTGAGCTCTCTGGGCTAACAGGTTGTGTGTTGGACTGTCGCTCGTTAGCAGGCAGTTGAGAGGCTGTCGTGTGGTCAAAGGTTTCTGCTACCGGTTACCGGGCGCTTAACGAGAGCTCATTCAGCTCAGCTGCGGATGTTTGTCACTTTGCCTCACATCAAAGAGGGGGCTTCGCCTCACATCTAATTTTATTTTTGACTTTTAATATGAAATACGTGTTTATCTTGGAAAGTATCAGCACTCCAACATTCAGTTTGGAATTAATAATATTGGTTGCTGTGATACAAGCTTTTGTTTTGTAAAGGGAGTCACCCTGTATTACTTTCCATTTTGGGTTGCGTGTTGAATTCCGTTGCCCATGGGCTGGGTCTGGCACCTCCGGCTTGGTGTAAACAGTAGATCTGTTTGGATCAGTTGTCGTGGTTCCACCGGGAGGGCAGTGTGTTGTCACCAGGAACACTGGAGCCTTTGTCCGTCCTGGACGACTTAATGAGAACTCGTTTTACCAATGTTCCTGGTGTGTGTGTGTTTGTTCTGACCCCCCCCCCCCCCCCCCCCCCCATCAGAGAGGCTGGTTTATGATGGGAACAGTCATCAGCTGGTTTGGTTCTGCAGTTCTCTCCATTGTTGTGGTTCTTCCACAGCTGTTCATGGTGAAACATGAGGTGAGCATCACGGCTGTCTCCTCAAGTTCTGCTGACGGTTCACTTGTGGTCGGGGGGGGGTCTGTTGTTCTCTCTGCAGTCGGCCCTGCCTGGTCGGAGCAATAACACCCTTTAGGAGGGCCATTGTCTGTGATTTACTTTGGTTTGGCTCCATTACAATGTCTTGGCTTAGCAACAACAACTTTACCCTGCAAGAGAGAAACGCACAAGATGAACGAGACGGATGACTCATGTTGATGGCATATGTAAATGTTGCTTTTAGTGATTCAAATTTGAATCGGTTACGTCAACAGAGGTATCACTCTCTACTTTCTCTGAAGTGGGGGGAGGAACCTCAGACCCCCTGTCTATTACTGTGCCCCACCAACATTTTTGATCACCAGCCGCCACTGCCCTGCATGCATTGTAAATTCTTCTTTTCAAAGCTGTGGATTGAAAACAAGGATTTGATCGATGTCATAGCCCATAATCTCCTCAATAGTTAACTGTATCTGGCTGTGGATCTAAACTTGATTCCTAGTCTTGGTTTAGCTCGTAGTGGCTTATGAAGACCACTAGGGGGTGCTGCTTGTCTTCAAACCAGCCAGCAGCAAGGAGGTGAACGGTGTGTCTGTGTTGTCACCCTGGCACATGATTGACCTGGATCTTCGGCTTACACCATAACTCATCTAGCATTTCCTGCTCCGTGTCAACGAACCTGGGGGTCGTCTCTGTAGTCTGCCTCTCCCTGACGGACAGCAGAACTGGACTGGGAGCAGAGTGTGGTGGTGGGGGGGGGGGGGGCTGACTCATATCAAACTGTAAGTATGCACAGACTCTGGGTCCAGTCCTGTGCCTCACCACTAGGTACACCGCTCTATATAGAAGTTGTCATTGAGGTCCTGTGCCTCACTTCTTAGGTACACCGGTCTATATAGAAGTGGTCAGTGTGCGTTTCCCCCTGGAGGGATTGTTTGGCCAGCAGCTGATTTAATCCCTCTGAATTGCCGATATCTATTTGTGGGAGATTCGACTGTTGTCAGAATCTCTGAGCAGAGCCTAATATGGGTCATGGGCTCTGGGATGGATATTTAGGGCATCTAATGTTGCTTTTAGCCAAAGCGACTTCCAATAAGTACATTTTTCAGAAGAAAGAGGAACAACAATATATACAGTAAGGATGTTCATAGAAGTGCCAAGCACTAACAATCACTAGGTTAACCCATTCCCCGTATGCAAAAAAGATAGCTAGGATTAGATGCTACACAATGTGTAGCACTATTTTTAAGTGCAAGGAAAGTACAACATGCAATAAGTGCGTACATTAAGTGCCAGGACGTACAACATACAATAAGGACGTACATTAAGTGCCAGGACGTACAACACACAATAAGGGCATAAGAGGGGTGGGGGGGAGGCTATGCCAAGACTAGGGGAACGCCGAACAAGTGAGTCTTGAGTCTTTGGCTGAACTTCACCTTGTAGCTCCGCTTCACGTCCCTATCTCCTTCACTTCCCCGGTGACGGCCTCTGCCTGACCTCACCTCCAGTCCTTTGTCATTGGATTGGCCCGCGCTGAGGCAGTGGGAAATCACCCGTCTAAATTTGGCAGCGCACCCCTCATGCTCCCAACCCCACACACACACCTCCTCCTCCAACCCTATTGGCTTCTATTGGAGACCCAACAGCCACACATGCTGGAGGGGGTGGGGGGTGTCTGTTGCTGATCTGTCTCCCATGCCTCCCTTCCCAGTCGTCCCAGTCCGCCCAGTCCCAGGAGTTCTGCAGAGCTCTGACCTTACACCAGTGCTGTGAGACTAGCAGATCCCCCTCCCCCCCACACACACACACTCCCCCCCCCTCCCTGCACCCCTCAGAACCAGGACACCCCACTGACAACACTCAATGAGGACCTGTTCCCCCATGGGTTTTACCTCTGCTTGAGGAGTGGCCGGACCCCTGAAGAGGTAAGCCTGCGCTGTTAGGTTCCACTCTGATTTAGGGTTCACTTCCTCACTCCTCAGCTACTATTGACTGGTGTTGGTATAACATAGGATTTTCCTTCAGTCCTGAATAGTGACTTAGTAGCTTAGTAGCTATCGGTTTAATGTTGGATTGAGAAGAAAAAGGTGGTGCTGAAGAAATAATAATAATAATCGTCTGGTCTGTTGGCCTGGTTTTTTAACTAAGCTCTGTTGTTTCATGCTCTCTGACTGCATTGGTTTCTTGGTCAAAAACAAAAGATGTTCATATGTCTGACAAGTAAAGGAAATGCCTGTCTTGGTTTTTGTCTCGTACGTCTTCGTAATGTTTGGAGTTTGTCGTGTTTGCTTCTGTCCTGGGAGGAATCCTACATCATCACTCATGTTTCGGTAAAAGTGATTAGCCTGTTTTTGTGTGAAATGTGAATGTGTACAGTATACATGTAAAAGAAGAGGGTGAAATCAGAGTTTATTTAAGGGTCGTGAGCTGGTCTGCATCTTGTAGTGGGGAACACATTTGTTCATTTAACTGCACCTGCTCTTAGTGTCAGCGTGGGAGACCGAAATAGACCTTTTTAAACAGGGACACACGCGCACACACAAACACGCATGCACTTAACTATTTCTACCAAGTAATCATGCCACCCCCTGCGGTCTTGTTTTATTTTTAGAGGCCGTTCCATAATACTGTGGGCCCTGTTTACCTAGCGGGCCCTGGTCTGGTCTGAGGGCCGGCTGGGGGCCAGTCCGCCCGGCCCTCCAGCTCCTACTGCCCGAACGGTTGTCTCTTTACGGCGACCCCTGTCAGTGCCACCGCCTCTCAGCTGAGGTAATCACCATGGTTACACACTGTTTCAGGGTCCTCGTTGCCATGGGAATCACCATGGTTACACTCTGGTCCAGGTCCTCGTTGCCATGGGAATCACCATGGTTACACACTGTGGTCGAGGTCCTCCCGTGTTGCCATGGGAATAACCCTTGGTTACACACTGCTGCTCTCCTCTTTAGGCCCGTGGATGAGCTAACTGTTAGCATGTGTTGGTGTGTGTCGTGTGGCTGGCCGGTTTCAGTTAGTGTCTGATGTGTTTAGAAGGTTTAGCCGTAATGTTTATGTGCTGTTTGTATGGGGCCGTTATTGAAGCAGAACAATTTAAATGCGAGAGTTGAGTAACTAACCATATCCTTGTGTGCAAACGTGTCAAACAAATCCGGAAATGCGTAAATAGACATTAACGACTGAGAAGTGTTTTGCTCTCACAAGTCATCAGTTATAACTCAGCTGGGCCCCTCGGTTGGCTCTCTGTTTGCTACACTTGTTAGGTCTGATTGTGTGTCGGTTCGTCTGTGTGCCTCATTAGCCTCTAGCCCACCAGTGAGTGGCAGTATTTTAAGCACGACATTGCTGGGCTTGGTTTTACATGGTTACAAATCGGATTACACAGATTCTTAATATGCATTTGCAAATTCCTGTACACAAAAAAAAAAATCCCCAGTTTAAGATTATTTCCCCGCACACAAAGATTGAGCTACAGTTACACAACTCTCCCCTCTCGTTTGTTAATAGTCTTGCTGCAGTAACGGCCCCATGTGTTAGTTGCATTTGAGGACGGACGGCCAATCACACGTCACTGCTCTGCTTACCCAGAACCAGCGTTCCCAATAACAGGCTGGGAACAGTGGGAACATGGCTGACGGATGATAATGAGAAACCCTTGTTTCATCTCCCTGTAAGATGGCTGGTTGAAGGCTTGTGAGAGCAGTCTCAGTGATTCCGCGTTTCCCACAGCGCTGCCACTGACCCACAGTGAACTATCCCTGGTCAACAGTGCCCTGATGAAGTGTTTAAGTTATTAGTCAACTCATCACCCTTTGGACTGAGCCAATAACAATGCATCATCATTAAGACATAATTTATCAAGTAACAACATGCCATGGTTACACCACGTTTGTCATTGTTGCATCGTCAGACAAGGTTGACCAGTTGAAGACATCTTCTGGACTCTAGTAGCTTGTGATGGCCTTGCCATTATCTAATGTATGGTAAACACTTCATGATGCATTGATGTATCCCTTCTGCAGCTCAAACTCCCCACAGATATCAACAGAAACCAAAGATAATGGCTACGATCTTTGTTGTATACAGGGAATTGGTTTAACCTAGCAACTGTTAGTGCTTGTCACTTGTTTCTATGAACATCCTTACTGTACCGACAGCGATTATATTGTAATTTCTCTTTCTTCTGAAATATGTGCTTGTCGCTTTGGATAAGAGCATCTGCTAAACGCCCTAAGTCTTAAAACTTCCTACAGACAGCGAGGCCAAACGTGAGCCAACACACCACACTCGCTGCAGACTAATATACTGTAGGACAGGTCACCTCACCCCACTCATCCTCAACCGTAACCTGACCCCCAAATCCCCCGAGACCGAGGGGAGTTAGATGGGGGGGGGGTGGTCTTTTCCTGGGAGACGGACACCTCACGTCTGTCCCCCGGCACACCGTCTCAGTCCTGTTTTACGACTGGAAACACTACTGCTGCCTTGGGTTTCACCGAGGAAACTCGTATCCCAGTTTGTTGTGCGCTGGAGGAAGGTCTTTTGGTGTAGTGACTACTACTAAGCAACAACTTGTATCTCTGACACTGTAAACCCCCCCCCAGCTGAGCCGCAGCCTGGCGGTCGAGGGGTCGGGGTGTCAGAGATCCTGAAAGCTAATTAGAGGCGGGCTGTGATGAGCTACTAATAGGACTAACGAGTCTGAGGTGGGGGTCTCTGACCGTCGCAGTGACCCCCCACCCCACACCCCACACACCCTCATACGCAGGCTCAAACTATTCCGCTCACTTACCTTTTAACGGTATGTTAAAGACAAGAGGAACCTGTTAACGTACATGCTGTAAACCTTCAGGGCCACTGAACGCATTAAAAGCACAGTCTTTGTTCATGTCTTGCTCATGCACCCACGCACACACGTTTAAAATGGGAAAAGTTGTGACGCAAGTCTAAACGATCGAACAAGGAATAGGCAACGTTTTTGCTCCATTCTCTGCTTTTAAGTGGTTTATATAATTCGGTCGCTGAACGCGCAGTCCCTCACGTGTGTGTGTGTGTGTGTGTGTGTGTGTGTGTGTGTGTGTGTGTGTGTGTGTGTGTGTGTGTGTGTGTGTGTGTGTGTGTGTGTGTGTGTGTGTGTGTGTGTGTGTGTGTGTGTGTGTGTGGTCTCACACTGTGCTCTGTACAGCGTGTTGACGATTCCTCTTGGACAGAGGTGCATGCTGGGACGAGCCCAATCAGGCTACAATGAAGGGACAAAAGAACGGCCATAACCAGTGATTGTATCAAACTGTGTGTGCGTGCGTTCATGCGTGTGCGTGTGTGTCCTAGTATGTCCACCCTGGCCCCCAAACAGAACAATAGCTCCTGTTCCTGTACTCTTTTGATCTCTAGATCTTTAGTCTATTTGTGGAACCATCCGACGGTCTGATGGCGATGGTGCTGCTGCACACATGAACACTGTGTTGCCTCCTTCTGCTTGGTTAGATGAAGTTACCTCCTTCTGCTGGGGTTAGATGATGTGTCCTCCTTCTGCTGGGTTAGATGAAGTTACCTCCTTCTGCTGGGGTTAGATGATGTGTCCTCCTTCTGCTGGGTTAGATGAAGTTACCTCCTTCTGCTGGGGTTAGATGATGTGTCCTCCTCCTGCTGGGTTAGATGATGTTACCTCTTTCTGCTGGGGTTAGATGATGTGTCCTCCTTCTGCTGGGTTAGATGATGTTACCTCTTTCTGCTGGGGTTAGATGATGTGTCCTCCTTCTGCTGGGTTAGATGAAGTTACCCCCTAAACCTGTGTTCCCTCCGTTTGCTGGGGTTAGAGGATCTTCCCCCCCCCCCCAACCTGTCCTGCGCAGTAAAGATTAGCCGGTTGTTTCCGTCCCTGGCCTGAGCAGGAGCTCCGACCCCCTACCTGTCCCCGCGCAGTAATGATTAGCCGGCGGTTTGCTGCCTGGGCCTGTCTGCAGGAACTCCGATTCTCTACCTCTATCTTTTAGATGTGTGTGTGTGTGTGCTGCGTGTGCTGTGTCAGGTTGTCTGTGTCTATGTCTGTATCTCTTGTGTGTGTGTGTGTGTGTGTGTGTGTGTGTGTGTGTGTGTGTGTGTGTGTGTGTGTGTGTGTGTGTGTGTGTGTGTGCTTTCCTGGTGACACAAAGCTGTGGTGACAGAATGCTGATTGGGTGGGACAGAGCGTTCAAGTGGTCCGGGAGCCTGGGAAGAGGTGAGGGTCTGCCTTCCACTGAGACCTGCTGCCTCTCGTACGAGGCTCAGAGGAAACCACCAACCTAGTCCAGGCTCACAGCGACCAATCAGAGGGCCAATCGATGGCTTTACCTTTCTTTAAACTGAAATCATTGGCCAGCCTTTCTCTCTGGCGTCATCTGTGTTCAGTCTGCAGAGACGGCCTGGTGGATCGCTCTGGTCTCTCCTCTTAGTCTCTCCTCCTGGGGTCTCCTCCCTCCTGGCCTCTCCAGGAGTCTTGTTCTCTCCTCTCTCTTGGTCTCTCTGTCTCTTGGGGTCTCTCCTGCCTCCTGTTCTCTCCTGCCCGTTAGTCTCTCCTGGTCTCCTTTTTCTCTTAAGGTCTCTCCTGCCTCCTGTTCTCTCCTGCTTCTTGGTCTCTCCTGGTCTCTCCGACTGTCTTGGGGTCTCTCCTGCCTCCTGTTCTCTCCTGCCTCCTGGTTTCAGTGTCTCTTGGGGTCTCCCCATCTGTCCTGTGGGAGGGCTACGCCTGCCTCTGTACTTCTGGGTCCTAGAGAGGTCCCTTGAGGAGCAGGGGGGTGGGTTCACCTGTAGGTGGACTACCTGTGGGCTGACCAGCTGGGCTCTCCTCTGGATCAGGGCTCAAACAGGTGCTGCGGTGATCAGTGTAGCGGAGGTGCGTCTCGGCGCCGTTAACGATATTAAAGCGACTCCCCTCGGCCTCCGAGTGGTGTAATCAGGCCCGGCGGAGGACCCTGGACTCCTCGCCGCTCGGCCTGAGAGTTTATTGCACGAGGGGTCGCCTGGGAGTCCACCCTCTGGCAGGGAGCTAGTGTTCACATCCGCTGGCGATTTAATGGAAGGCACACACACACACACACACACACACACACACACACACACACACACACACACACACACACACACACACACACACACACACACACACACACACACACACACACACACACACACACACACACACACACACACACACACACACACACACCTGTTTCCACAACAACTCTCGTCGACTCAGCGTTTGAGAGAGAGGGGGATAATGAGGTCATTAGCTAGCTATCTAACGAGGTCATTAGGTTGTGCTAATGGAAGTTGCGGCTACACGCATTAATTAAGCATTTTTTGCAGCGGTTGCTTTGGGCTCATTCCAACAAACCCAGCCACCGTAAATCCCGGAACGCACCTTGAACAGATTACCGAGCCTTGTCCTGGGGTTTTGTGAGTCTTGATGATGACCTCATGGCGGTGGCGGGCCCGCTCCTGTCGTCTCCGTCGGAGTCACTAATGACGGGGTACGGACCTGTGGTTGGGCGGGCGGGTCTGAGCTCATCTCCGTGACAGCAGGACGTTTACCCCCCACCCCCCTGCCTCAGTTGAGACACAGGTAGCGGCGCAGCGATTATCATATGTTGATGGCTAGGAGGCCCAGGCCAGAGAAGATTGAGGGCGGGGATGTGTTGGAGCTGAGAGGCCTTTGTGTGTTTTGGGTGTAATTACGAGAAACAATCTCAGACCCGTGGATCTCTTGAGCCCCACCATCTCGGAGGTCCTTGGGGTATATCGTTATCTTTAGTCGATGAAGGAATACTGAGTCGGAGTTGTCCAGTTGTCCACCTTTGACCCACGCTGAACCCTGGATGTCTTCCGTTCACTGTAGGAGAGGCACCAGCTGCTGAAGGGGTCTTTGAACACGTCTGGTTTGGATATGACTGCATGGGGAGTCACTTGTGTGTGTGTGTGTGTGCGTACATGCGTGTGTTATGTTGCTGGCTCGAAGCAGCGTGCTGGAGATTTGTAACTGGTGAATCCTATAAACTCAACTGTGTGTGTGTGTGTGTGTGTGTGTGTGTGTGTGTGTGTGTGTGTGTGTGTGTGTGTGTGTGTGTGTGTGTGTGTGTGTGTGTGTGTGTGTGTGTGTGTGTGTGTGTGTGTGTGTGTGTGTGTGTGTGTGTGCGCAATATTAGTTCCCACGTAAAGCACCAGATGAGCTCATCCTTTTTTTTTAAGTTATGTAACGCTCAACACCTCCTCAATACAACACACTTGCGCGCACACACGCGCCCACACAGACTCAAACATGCACCCACACACCTGCAGTTATCTAACGACAAGCCCGTTCATGTAACACAATCCAACGTGCCAACTGCAACACAACCAGTCCTTCTGTACCTGATGCTTTGAAACATTACCTCACCTTAACATTTGCTCCCTGTCCTGTCTGTGGTTAGACATCAGGCCCATCAGTTTGCTGATGTCTCCATGTGTGTGTGCTTATCTCAGTGTTAGCCAGCTAACACAATTTACACATAAGGTGTGTGTGTGTGTGTGTGTGTGTGTGTGTGTGTGTGTGTGTGTGTGTGTGTGTGTGTGTGTGTGTGTGTGTGTGTGTGTGTGTGTGTGTGTGTGTGTGTGTGTGTGTGTGTGTTCAGGGTCATCACAGGACGGACAGAGTGTTCAGGGTCATCACAGGACGGTAAAGATCGCTGGAGCTGTCCCCCACAAAAGAAGAGCAGTCCTTCATTATGGATTATATGCATTATGCACATGGGGATATGTACTTAAATTCCGATTGGGAACCACCTTTTAACTGTATACCTCAGAGAAAGATAGCCAGTAGACATCCAGTATTTGTGATGCACACCCACGGTCCTATTGGAACCAAACACACGTGTGTGTGTGTGTGTGTGTGTGTGTGTGTGTGTGTGTGTGTGTGTGTGTGTGTGTGTGTGTGTGTGTGTGTGTGTGTGTGTGTGTGTGTGTGTGTGTGTGTGTGTGTCCACGAATGGCTCATTTGTCTCCGACTCACAGAGAATCTAAATGTGCTGCAGGTGGCCCATCGCAACACACACACATCTGAAACACACACACACGTCCACGCACTAAGACGCCACACAACTGGCGCTGTGGAGGATTCCGGGGGTTGTTGGTTCCATCCCCTCTGCCCAGCGCCTCGCTGCCCGTCCAGATCACCAAAAAATATTCACCGTGACGGCGGCGTCCGTGTGTAGCTCGCACGGAGCTCACAGCCCGAAGCTCACAGCTGCTTGCAAAGCCCCTCCATCTTTGTTTCTGTTGCACACTCGGCCTGGACCTCTTACTGCTGCTCACTCCTTCTCACTTCCTCCTCCTCCTCTCTGCCCTTTGTTCTCTTTCTCTCTGAGATAAGTGGAATTTGTCATCTGTCTGACGGGGTCATTGTGACTTGGAGTCTCTCTCTCTCTCTCTCTCTCTCTCTCTCTCTCTCTCTCTCTCTCTCTCTCTCTCTCTCTCTCTCTCTCTCTCTCTCTCTCTCTCTCTCTCTCTCTCTCTCTCTCTCTCTCTCTCTCTCTCTCTCTCTCTCTCTCTCTCTCTCTCTTCTCTCTCTCTCTCTCTCTCTCTCTCTCTCTCTCTCTCTCTCTCTCTCTCTCTCTCTCTCTCTCTCTCTGTGTGCGCGCTGCGCCAGTTTATCTGGCACCACACTTCTGTCTGCGTGCCAGGGGACCCCAGCTCTCCCCTTGAGTCTCCAAACTCTCTCGCTCTCCTCCCCTCGCTCTCTCACCTTCTGCCTCGTCATTCTCCTAGGCGCTGTCGCAGGCTCCGCACGGGCCGGTACCTCCTGCTGTTTTTAAGGGGTATTATGGGATGGGGCCTGCTCTGCTTTTCTTGACTAATGAGCTTAGCCTGGACGGGGCGGCTCGTTCAGCTCGGATCGGTCTGCAGCTAGAGGGGCTCATCTGATGCGGTCGGAGAGGAGCGTGGACATAGCTTCAGACCCCTGTTTACTACGTAACCCTCCCCTCCTCCTCCTCCTCCTCCTCTTCCTCCCTCCTCTTTTGGCAGCTCTCTACTCTGACTCTACCTGAGCCCTCCTCTCCCTCTCTCGCTCTCTCTCTCGCTCTCTCCCTCTCTCTCCTTCACTGCCTCAGATCCAGGGCAGTAAGTTACTGCGTTTGTATCTGCATCCCTCTCCCGGGCTGCAGCCTGTCTGTCGCTGCCCCTCTTTCCTCTCTCTCTCTCTCTCTCCTCTCTCTCTCTCTCTCTCTCTCTCTCTCTCTCTCTCTCTCCTCTCTCTCTTCTTCTTCTCTCTCTCTCTTCTCTCTCTCTCTTCTCTCTTCTCTCTCTCTTCTCTCTTCTCTCTTCTCTCTCTCTCTCTCTCTCTCTCCCCTCTCTCTCTCTCTCCCTTATCTTTTATCCGTCCCTCTTCTTCCTTGTTTACCGATCTGGATTCCTCTTCGTTCTTCTTATCAGCGCCCTCATTACGCCGCCAAAATGTATCGGAACCCGTGGATTTCGAATTACCTGAGTCACGTCAAGTTCTGCAGCCAAGGTAAGAGCAGGACAGACGGCTTCTTTCTTCCAGAGAGCGAGGCAGGACTCAGAGGTGCAAGTACAGAGACTGAGCCAGGGAGCTGAGCGGGAAGCTGCAGTCTCTCTCTCTGACTCTCTGTCTCTCTGTCAGTATGTGTGCGTGCGTCTCTCGCTCCCTCTCTCTGTCTCCCACTATCCGTCTGTGTGTTTGTGTCTCTGTCTCTCTTTTTGTTTCTCTGCACGTGTCTCTTTTTTTTTGTGTGTGTGTGTCTCTCTGTCTATCTCTCTGGGTTTGTCTCTTTCTGTGTCTTGCTCTCTGGGTCTCTATCTATGTCTTTGTCTCTGCTCTGTGGGTCTCTGTCTGTCTCTCTTTCTCTCTCGCTGTGTGTATGTCTCTGTGGGTCTCTCCCTCTCTCTCTCTGTCTCTGTCTCTGTCTCTGTCTCTGTTTCTCTCTCTCTCTCTCGCTCTCTGTCTCCCTTTCTCCTCCTCTCTCTCTTTTTCTCTTTCTCTGCATGCTGGCCCCGTTTCCAGACGCGTGTCCTTTAGCTGTGTGGGCGTCCAAGGACGCCTGTGTCGCAAGAGAGGAGGGCAGCGTGACCGCGCAGTCCCTCACAGACGTGTGCGTGTGCGTGTGCGTGTGCGTCGCTCTTGGTCGAAGTCTTTCAGGAGTTCTGTGCCCGGAGCAGCAAACCTCTGTCTAAATCTGAAAGTTGTTGTGTCTTGTGTGACGCAACACCTGTGAGGAACGCGCTCCGAAACAAACCAACAGCGTAGAGCGCTGGGTACAGCCTGCAGGCTGAGCCAAGTGTAAACTCATTATGGTTCTCATAACAAAGGTGGTTTACCAGGCCCTCACCGCCAAGTCGACCGCTAAGACGACAACAGTAGACACTCAAGAACACGTGTGTGTGTGTGTGTGTGTGTGTGTGTGTGTGTGTGTGTGTGTGTGTGTGTGTGTGTGTGTGGTGTGTTGTGTGTGTGTGTGTGTGTGTGTGTGTGTGTGTGTGTGTGTGTGTGTGTGTGTGCGTGTGTTGGGCAGGGTTAAGGAGTGACACTGATTGGGTTGAGCTTTAATCCCAGTGTGCGGGTTAATCTGAAACCTGTCATTTGGACACACAGGCACGCTCACACACACAATGGTTTACTTAGCAGTGTGTGTTTGGTTCCAATATGACCGTGGGTGTGTATCACTTTAAATACTGGATGTCTACTAGCTATCCTTCTCTAAGGTAGACGGTTAAAAAGTGGAACCCAATCTGAGTTGAAGTACATATTCCCACGTGTATGAAGCATGTAATCCATAAATAAAGGACTGCTCTTCTCTTGTGGAGGACAGCTGCTGCAGCGTTCTTCACCGTCCGATGGTGACCCTGAACAAACGTTCTGTTTGGTAGAAGCTCTATCGTGGACGTCTTGGCTCTGCACTCTGTTCCAACATGCTCGCACACACGCACGCACACACGCACGCACGCACGCACACACGCGCGCGCACACACCGCACGCCGCACGCCGCACACCGCACACCGCACACCGCACCATTGAGGAATCTCCCACCCTCCTCGCCCCTCCAGGGCACACGGGCTGTAGTATTCTGGGGGATTACTGCATCACAGGCGGCTGGCTGTGTGTGAGGATGGGGGGGTGGAGGGTCTGTGCGTTGTGTCTGGGGTGACTCATGCGCCCTGTAGGGGCTGTGATGATGTGTAGGTTAATGAGATGGTACCGTCCCAACCTGGCTGACAAGCAGACCAGACAACTCCTCCCCCCCCCTTACCCACACACACCCCCTCTGACGCAGTATGTTGTACTTCCTGGCATTTAATGTACACACTTATTGTATGTTGCATGTCCAGGCACTTAAAAATAGTACTTAGCATGGTGTAGCATCTTATCTATCTCTGTTGTATGCGGGGAATGGGCTAACCTAGCGAATGTTAGTGCTTGGCACTTGGTTCTATGAACATCCTTACTACTGAAACAACAGCGATATATTGTTGTTTCTCCTTCTTCTGGCTGATGTACTTATTGTAAGTCGCTTTGGATAAGGGCATCTGCTAAATGCCCTTAATGTAATATGTAAACACCTCTATTGCTGAGTCAACAGAAGCTAATAAAGGCATTTCACTAAGGAATAATTGATTGAGTTATCGATGCATGACTTGTATTTATCAGCGTTTTGTTGTGCTTTACAGTTCTTGTGCTCCATATTTGATTCCTATACCCGTTTGGAAGAGACTTGTTTCGGTTTAATACTTAATATTGTTGTACATGCTCACTTTTCTATGCTTTGACTTTAAAATTGCAGAGAGTTATTTCCTTCTGCTGATGGTTCCAAAAAAAAATCTTTTTTTAGTATCTTCTGCTTACACAAATGTTCTGGAGAATAACTAACGCGTGCGCTCAGCACTTCTGGCTGATGGAGTCTTCTGCCTCCTTGATATGCTCTCTGCCCCCCCCTCCAACCCCCTCCGGGTGGGGCTAGGTGGGGTTGTGGAGCTGGGGGTGGGGGGTAGGAGGTTTGTTGGGGTATGGTGGGGTTTTGGGGGGTTGTTGTGTACAGTGGGGTGGGGGGGGGGCTGGGTTGGGTGGGGTGTTGCGTAGGTCGCCCCAGAGGTGACCCCAGAGAAGAAGTGGTCTCCAGAGAAGTGGAACCACATGTTGGTCCCAGCAGAGCCTCATCTGGCTGACCCCCGTCCCAGGGCGGCCAGACCAGCACGTTCTGAGGAGGCTGTGGAGTCCATAACTCAGCCTGCCGCTGACGTCAGGGTCCCACTGAGACCACCAGCATTCCTCCAACACTGCACTCAGGCTGCTTACACACCCTCACACACCTGGAGGGCTTTGAGTTTGACTTTGAAGGTTCAACTTTCCTCACACAGGCACACACACACTCACACACACTTGTGGTCCTGGCAGCATGAGAAGGACGCTAAATCCATCCGCTCCTGAGTGGTTTATCACGGGGGGTTGCAGGTCTTGGCTGGTTCTCCGCCTTGGACTCTGTCTCCAAGGGCAGGTCTCCTGCTCCATGACGGCATGTGGACCGCCCCCCCCCCCCCCGCTGGCACACTGCCCAGCTGCACCACCTTGATGTGTGATCACCCCTCACACCCCCCGGTCTCAACGTAGCGCGTGTTGGGGTGCTTTGAGCGATGACCTCATCAACCGCACACAGACCCGCACTTAGGTGTGTGTGTGTGTGTGTGTGTGTGTGTGTGTGTGTGTGTGTGTGTGTGTGTGTGTGTGTGTGTGTGTGTGTGTGTGTGTGTGTGTGTGTGTGTGTGTGTGTGTGTGTGTGTGTGTGTGTGTGTGTGTGTGTGTGACAAACAGCTGTTGCGGAGCGCTCACCAGTTGTTGTTTCTCTGGATGCTGGCGGTAGCGGCGGCCATGTTCATGCCAGCCAGCGTCATGGCGACCGGTGACTCATCGTGTCTCATGTGGTCGTCACCACATCCAAGGAGACGATGGATCACAGGGGGGGGAGGGGCTCCGACGAGTCATTGCGGTCGCGTCGTTATTGATGTGCCCATGAGCATTTATTAGACGCGGGCACAAAGGTTTAACTCTCTTTACCGTCTGCTGCTTTCTTTACAGGACTTGGCGGAGAGACTCCGGCCAAACTTGGCAACCCGAGATCATTCCAGAAGAGGGTTCTAAGGTGAGGCGTGTTTTGCTACTTCTACTCTACAATGGTTCATTCAGAAGTTTAAGCGCTCAAACCGTTCAGTTCATGGACTCTGAAAGTGTTATTTTAACTGTAATTGTTTCTGCTATACGTCATGAAAATGCGATTGTCAGACTATTGTCCCGCTCCACAGTTGAAGTTGTATTTTCCCTGACGTGAGCGGTTGGATCTCTCCTCTAAACGGCGGTTCACAGAGTAGTGCCAGTTTGTGTGTCAGTGTGAAGAGTCTGCTTGAGGTAACGTCTCTGTCAGCGTCCATAAAACCGTTCCTTTGATTTATTGATCATGTAGTGAGCTCTTTGTTTGGGCGATGGTCCTACCAGGCCCCTTACCCGGGGCCCTCGACCCGGACACTCATCCAGGGCCCTCAACCTGGGGCCCTCAATCCGGGGCCTCATCCCGGAACCTCACCACAGTGGGGGGGCCCCCCCCACTGTGACGGGCGTCTGCACTGCGACTCGTTCTCCAGTCAGGGGCCCGCTGTCAAAGCCTGTGAAAGATTAGGTGGAAGCATAGCTCTGCGGCGCTAACGCTAGCTAGCGCCCTCAACCCTAAAGGGTCCCTTGTGGGTGTGTGGGCCCATGACGGGTTTCAAACCTGCAACCCGGCCTTGCACGTAGTTCAGGTCACTCTCCTGCTATATATTAATAACATTTCAACGTATATAAATAGAGTAGTTTCCAGTGAGGAGCTGGGACGAGGTGACACCACGCCGAGTTCTCTCCACCCAGCCTGGGGTGTCGGGTGCAGCGGTAAACTTAGCAGCTCTTTACAACGTGGCTTTACATTGTGGGAGCGGGCGAGCGGTTCAAAGCCCTCCTCCCCGCCACTGGTCAGGGGAGGAGAGAGGACACGTCGTCACGGTGACCGCGGTGCTGAGAACAGAGGGGGGGGCCGTAGTCCACCGTGTGGTGTCTGGACGTTCCCAGGGTCCGAGTGTGACGCTCGGACACACTGACGGTAAAGCGGTTGGCTGCTTTATGACATTGCTGATGTGTGTTGATTTGATATCTTCCAAACTCAGCCAGTGTGGCTGCAGCAGCTGTGTTTTTATGATCATGTGGAAAGGCAGAATGATGCATTAAACTATTGGCCCCAAACTAGTTGGAAGTCGTCGGAATTCTTCGCAGGAAGCAAATTCGCATTCCTTGGACTGACGATTGCACTTTCTCAGCGCCTTTCTTCCATTCCAGAGCTGTTGGCTATTATGATCGTCTTTGATTCATGTGTGGAAAACACCCCTCCCTTATAATCCACTTCTGTGGACGTTTTCCCCTGTTGTCATGGTGATCCATCCAATGGCTCTCCTCCCTTAACCTACTGTGCTCCAAGCCCTCCAATGACAGCGCTCGCTTTCACCTCCTGCTTCCCCTCAGCTTCCACAAAGAGTTCTCATTGGAGGAGAAGGACGACCCTGCCGCAGCCCCCACGGACATCGATGTCCGCTTCCTCACCCAGCTCCCTAAAGGTACCACAGTCCTACCTGAAGTCCTACCTTTCCACCTGGACTCTGCATAGACTCCACAGTCCTGGCACTTAATGTACACACTTATTGTATATTGTACGTACTGCCACTTAATATATGCATTAATTGTATGTTGTACTTACTGGCACTTACAATTTTGACTTTTGCATTGTGTAGCATATTATCCCATCGTTGTTGTATACAGCGAATGGGTTAACCTTGCCATTATAGTTCTTTGAGCATCCTTACTGTGCCAACAGAGATATATTGTTTCTCTTTCTTCTAACAAATGTACTTATATGTACTAAGTTGCTTAAGATTAGAGCGTCTGCTCAATGCCCTAAATATAAATGTAAACTATCTCCCAGCTCTCTGTTAGTTTCTGTTACGGTGCGCCTGCAATGATCTCTGCCAGGTAAAATTCCTGTGTGAAATCGACCATATCGTTTTTCCCCTGTCGCACAATGTTGGTTTTAAACGCTACTCGCGGTCTGCTAAATCAAACTTCTGGGTCAATACAGAGGTCACTGCAACATTAAGGAAGAGTTATTGAAAGGGAGATATTCAATTTACTTCATAGTATTGTATTCTTTGGCACACAAAGAAAAGTGCTTGACCCGGATTCAGTTCCAGGCTTGAAGTCGGTCCTGCAAAATGACAAGTAGGAACCAGGACCAAAAGTAAAGTTTTGATGTATTTGTATTATTTGAGGAAGAGCACAGTTTCTGCGCCTAGTGCTTTGTTTATGACAAGTGTACACAAATGGTTACAGATGGTAGTCTGCATGTGTCGCCCCGGGCTCTAAGCACTTTGTTACATAATCTGCTGTGCTCAAAGAACCTCTGCTGTGGTCATTAGGCACAACAGCCCTGTGATCGATGTATAAATAGCATTGTGTTGCATTGTCCCTGTGCGGCCCGATAATAGCAAGATAAAGGTCTATTTCCAGAGAGGCATGTGTTTGTCTTTCTTTTGCATATGCTGTTAATGTAGCGGAGCTAATGTTTACTTTGACGGCATGAAGAAATGACCGTTCTAAGTTGTATGAAGCTCAGCTCTAGTGAACGGATGAAGGGAAATTATATTCATGATTGTATTTTTAATGAGTCAAGGACACGTTTTGCAGTTCAGTTTTGTCACATCGACTGGACGCAGCCTGTACTATCTCCAATAGGGACCTGCGATTTACGCTGGACGTTTGAGAGGCATTCATGAAGTAATCCTCCATCATTCTACCAGTATGATGTTAATGGACGTCCTCTTCATTTCAGTCTCAGAATTAAGGAAACACTTCGAGGGCATCACCACAAGCCTGAGCGACTGGGAGATGAACAGGTGAGGCCTCAGGAGTCTGGACCCTTGTGTGTGTGTGTGTGTGTGTGTGTGTGTGTGTGTGTGTGTGTGTGTGTGTGTGTGTGTGTGTGTGTGTGTGTGTGTGTGTGTGTGTGTGTGTGTGTGTGTGTGTGTGTGTGTGTGTGTGTGTGTGGGTGGTTGCTGAACGCTCACCAGTTGCAGCAGTTTCTCTGGATGATGGTGGCCATTTTCATGCCGGTGTCATGGCGACCTGTAACTCGTCGTGTGTGTGTGTTTGTGTGTGCGCAGGAAGGAGCGTATCGCGCGGCGCCTGGAGGGCATTGAGGGGGAGGGGCCTCCCAGCCTGGTGGCCAATCGGCTGCTGGAGGAGGACACGCCCCGCTACACCCGGGCCTCCGACTGCTACGACCCCTGTGCTGGTGAGGCCTTTAGGGGTCCCCACAAACCCCACCTCTAACCCCACCCTGGCCCCCCAAACCCCACCCCCAACCCCTCCCTTTAACCCCACGAATGAATTGTAGATTCATGTTCTGTCTGTCTGTCTGTCTGTCTGTCTGTCTGTCTGTCTGTCTGTCTGTCTGTCTGTCTGTCTGTCTGTCTGTCTGTCTGTCTGTCTGTCTGTCTGTCTGTCTGTCTGTCTGTCTGTCTGTCTGTCTGTCTGTCTGTCTGTCTGTGTCTCTCTTGGGTTGTTCCCGTCCAGTCAGTGTCCAGAGGTACGGCCCCGACGCCCTGCAGGGGCCCCACGCCTACCACCCCGCCGCGGACCCCCCGACCAGGGGCCCCCGCAGCACCGAGCCTCAGCCGGCCCCCCACACCCTCACCCTTGGCCGCACATCGGCCCTCCCCGACCCCGACTCCAAGGCGGAGCGCATCGCCCGCTACAAGGCGGAGCGGCGCCGGCAGCTGGCCGAGCGCTACGGCCTCTCCCTGGACCTGGACCCCCTCGAGGGGGACCCCGGCCCCCGCCGCGAGGGGGGGGACCCCGGCCCCCACCGCGCCCGCGTCCGGGCCGAGTCCGAGAGCTCGGACCCCCGGCCACGGGCGGGGTCCCTGGGGGAGGACGGCTGGGAGCGGCAGGCGTCCTGCGGCAACGCCCCCGTCAACAGCCCCCGGGCGGGGCGCACCGCCCCCCCCGTCCACCAGGGGCTCCCCGGGACGGAGGCGGGGCGCGGCCGGGCGGAGCCGCTCAGCGAGCGCGAGCGGCGGATGAACCTGGAGAACCAGCGCCGGGCCCCGCAGGAGGCCCCCGCCGCCGTGGAGCCGGGGCCCTTCGGCTCCTCCTACATGGAGGTCTCCGCGGCCCCCGGCCTGCCGCCCAGCTCCCCCAAGACGGGCAGGAGGGCCTCGGGGCCCCCCCAGCAGGAGGCCTCCGCGGGGGACCTGTACATCCAGCAGCAGACCCACAACGTCCTCACGCGCCACGGGTCAGTGGCTCCTATTAACCACCTGGTGGCGGGCGGCGAGTGTCTGTAGTTATTTATTTTAGATTCCTCAGTGTGCGATCTCCATTCTGTGTTCTCTCTCTCTCTCTCGCTCTCTGATCTCTCTCTCTGATCTCTCTCGTTCTCTCGCTCTCACTCTCGCTCTCGCTCTCTCTCGTTCTCTCTCTCTCTCGTTCTCTCTCTCTCTCTGGCGTGTGAGGATGGTGTTGTGTTTTGAGTGTGCTCCGTGGTCAGAACTATGACCGTGCCAGAGCACAGCTGGCCTCCATCAAGACCTTGAAGTGTGCGAGGGGGGGGAGGAGGAGGAGGAGAGGAGACATTCCCCTCTGCCCCTGTTTCTGTTTCACTCATTCCCTTTGGAGTACGGTCTGTCGTCTCCTTTGGTTCACCCTGTAATGTCCATAATCACCCTCTCTTCATCTGCTGTATCTCACCTGCCCAGGTGAGATATCTCTCTCTCTCTCTGTGTCCGTGTCTCTGTGTCTGTCTGTCTCTCTCTCTGTGTCTGTATCTCTCCGTCTCTGCGTGCCTCTCTCTCTCTCTGTCTCTCAATCTAAAGTTGAGCGATCTGTGTTGGTTTTCAAAATGTGAAGACAAACTCCTTAAGTGTGGAAGTGATGCTTACGAAGGAAAGAGTCGAGCTGGGGTTTGACTCCAAGCCCCGCCTCCTTACACGTGTGCTGCTTTTGATTGGTGCAGCGCTGGGGCTAAAGCGAACAGCGATTGGTACTTGGAGACCGACGCTGACGGCGACACCCCTTCTCTTATCAACTGGCCCTCAAGGTACCCCCACTCAGGGGAGAGTGGTTGTGTCTGACCCATCACCCACCACCCCCCCCCCCCTCCCCTCCTCCCGTAACAATGGATCGCTCCAACCCTGCTTGGTTAACTCTGTTAAAACAAAAAAATAAATTATGAATGAGTTTCAATCCACTCAAGGGAACGTACTAATGGGTGTTTGACCTTCCTGGGTTGTTATTTATCAGCGTGTACCGGGACATTATCGCCCCTACACTGTTTGGAGAAATCCTACCTTCTCTCTTATCTTCTCCGTAGTCCATAGATACCTCAGCAGCTTCTGCCCTCCCATCCTCATCACCATAACTCCATCAGGTTGTGGTTCCCCGGATGGCCTAATGACCCCCTCATCCATCTGGTTGTGCTGTGATCGATAATACGTGTGTGTGGTGTACGCCAGCTGATTCTCCTGGTTTGGTTTGGGATTTCATGGGGAAGAAGAATGACATTTAAATGTACATTTACATTTTGGGCATTTAGCAGATGCTTTTATTCAAAGCAACCTACAATAAGTACATTTGACAGAAGAGGAGACAACAATTTATCGCTGTCGGTACAGTAAGGATGTTCATAGAACCAAGTGCCAAGCAATGACAATAGCTAGGTTAACCCATACCCCGCATACAACAAAGATAGCTAGGATAAGACGCTACACAATGCTAAATACTATTGTTAAGTGCCAGGACGCACAACATATAATAAGTGCGTACATTAAGTGCCAGGATGCACAACATGCATGCTAAGAGGGGTGTGGGGGGGGTAAGGTGGGAGATTATGCAGAGTCTAGGTGACCTGCTCTGAACACAGAATGAGGCAGTACTGTTAGTCCATTCAGATCGGTGTTAATGGAGAGTTACCTATAGAGTTCCACTCAGGGCTGTTGTAATGTCGCCTCTCTGGCGGTCTACTGCTGGTGAGACAGGAGCTGGAGTCACAAGGCCGATCTTTCAGAAATGTGCATATATATATATATATATAGTATATATATATATATATATATATAATATATTATAATATATATATATATATATATATATATATATATATATATATAATTTATTATTGTTCTCTTTCTTGCGTATGATGATGATGAGTTGGACGAGAGCCGCTCTCTTCTTCAGACCGTCGGAGTGCCTGAGCCGGGGTTAAACGCGTACGAGACTCTGTTGTTTCAACCGTTCCTCTTTCTCCCTCTGAAGAATCCGAGTTAGGGAGCGCCTGGCCCGGGACGGGGGCCGCCAGAGGAGCCCCGAACCGGGACCCGCGCCTGAACCCCTGCAGGCCTACCGGAGGCCCACCAGAGCCCCCCAGACCCAGTCCTCCAGTCAGCACCCCACAGACCCGGCAGCCCGCCACCAGGCCCCGAGCTCCGGTCAGCACCCCACAGACCCCCCGCCCCGCCACCAGACCCAGGCCTGTGGCCCCACCTACCTGTCCATGGCGTTGGCCCCGGGCCCCCAGGACCCACAGCCCCAGCTCCCCAGCGGAGCGGAGGAGGGGGGGCCGGAGGGGCAGACGTCCGGGCTCCTGAACAGCAGGAAGGCCGTGCTGCCCTCGGAGGTCCGCCGCCGGGAGAAGAGCACGGAGGACCCCCGGAGAGGCTGGGCGGACCGGGAGCTCCCATCGGTCCCCCAGGGCCCGCAGCCTGGGACTGGTCTTGGGGGCGGAGGAGGCCCCCGGGGCAACCAGAGGACCGGGCCCCAGGGGGAGGACCGGACCCGGTCGGGAGGACGCAGGGGAGGGTCTCACCGGACCCCCAGAGCAGATCTACCACCACCACCACCCTCCTCCCGCCGAGGCCGTCAGACCGAGGGCGGAGGAACAGTATGGCCTAAGAGGCCCCGCCCCCGCTCCCGAGCAGACCAGGGCGGGGCACGCCGCCGCCGCACCGGACCGGTCCGGCGGCCAGCAGAGCCGGCGCCCCCAGACCCTGGGGTCTCGAGACGCCCCGGACCCCGAGGGGCACCGGAGCAGCCGCTGGGGGATCAGTAACGGAGGGAGCCACGAGGACGCCCAGATGTCTGTGGCCCAGCTCAGGCACTCCTACCTGGACAGCACCTCCTCCAACGCCGTCACCTCCAACACCCAGAAGCCTGAGCTGTAGGTGGTCCCCGCAGAGAGTCACCATGGCTTCAGCGTCCTGCCTCACCCTGCTGCCTCCCATGCCTGCTGCCTCAATGCCTCACATCGCCCTGCTGCCTCACATGGGCTGGTGCCTCACATGCCCTCAATGCCTCACATCACCTGCTGCCTCAGTGTCTCGCATGGCCTGGTGCCTCCAATGGCCTCAATGCCTCACATCGTCTGCTGCCTCACATGGCCTCTTGAGTACCTGCTGCCTCACGTGGCCTAACATGGCCTCACATGGCTTGCTGCCTCCTATCGCCTGCTGTTGAATGACTAACAGAGAACTTACCCTTGGGTGACGTGAACATGATTCTGCTGCACGGCCTGAACGTAGCATCACTACTTGATCGTTGTTCACTCAGGAGTGAAGCTTGTACCCTTCGTTTGTGCTGCTGTGTGTCGCCTGGTTCATAGATCGGGACTGGAACTAACCAGCGTGTCGTCTATCAACTAACCAGCACTCTAGCGCTCCACGTTCACACGCTTGATTAGAAAGCCAAAGAGCATGGGGTGTGTCGGCAACCATGAGCCTGGGGTGTGTCCGTGTGTCCCTGTGTCCGTGTGTCCCAACCATGGCATATCCGTGCCTCCGGTTTCCGTCTTGAAATCACTTCCGTCCTCCATCGCACCTCCCACCTGGATCTCTCCTCACCTCTCTTCTCTGTTTCCCCATATGCCTTCGCTTGGCTCCTCTGCCCTCTTGTGGGTGTGGTCCCCCCCCCCCCCCCCCCCTTGCTGCCTGGCTCAAGGGCCCCCTGGAGAGGGGAAAGGGGGCGCAGGCCTAGGCAGTACGTGGATCCCGGGGAGAGTAGGAAGACCTCAGAGAGGTTTAAGACCCAGCCCATCACCTCTGCCGAGCACCACGAGACCTCTAGGTGAGGGGGACCCCAGTAGCATGGCCTGTGTGGGGTCCTGATAGACCACGAGGTTGGGTGGACTCCAGTCGCATGTCTTGTTTGGGACACTAGTAGACCACTAGTGAGGGCGGACTAGACCACTAGGTGGGGGGTGGCCTTCTTCAGCAGCATGTCATGTGATGGGAAACCAGTAGAAGGTCCTGCATGTCGGAAGAAGTCCTGACTCAACCTCTGGGGCCTTTTGGTTCAGTGATTTGAGCAGATCTATAATCGAATCGGGACGATCCTTGACTGAACTTGACCCACCTAATGAACCTGCGCAATGTATAGCATCCAGCCAATACAAGTAGATAGCTGATACAATGGGCCTTCTGAATGACCTAACCTCAACGCCCGTCACATCAGTTCCCTACTGTATAGCCCCCACAGTCCAGAGTCCAGGCCCGGCCTGACTTATTGGTGCTGTTTCATGTGACCAAAGCAGAGTAGCATGACTCTGCCATTGTTGTTGATTGGCCCCGAGTAAGGACCGGACCCTGCAGTGCAGTAGGCTCCTCTAATGCCGCGTAATTCCCCGGCTAAGTCTCGCTCTGATACACTCTGTCATTTAATTTCCTATGTATTTTTCCTTCCTACTTACACCCCGTCGTTGCATAAGCTACATAACTCTGCTCTGGGAAACGCTCATTTCCCAATCCTTCTCCAGACCACGTACCCAAAACCCTCTGTTTGTTCTCCGACTGTTAAACGCTAACGTTAATAACGCTAACGAACCTCTCTGTTCTGTCCTTCCCGTCTGAAGGTCCTGTGTCATCTCTGATCTGAGCAGCGCTGAGGGTAAGTAGCTCTTCAAATGAGTTGTGTTGTGTTCTTGTGTAATAGACCAGGTTAGTATGGTAGAAGATGATGTAGCACTGAGGCCTTCGTTCTGTGTTCCTCTACATGTTCTGTAGAGCTCTCAGGCTCCAAGGGTTGCTTGGTTCTAAAACGTGTTTGCTGTATTATTCAGGCAGACGTCACTGGTTTATGAAGGCCTTTAGAAGGACATTCAAAGCAATGGAAATGGTTTGTGTAGATCTTGAGTTCCAGACTGTTTCTGCTCACGTCACATGACTTGGCTAAACAGATCTCAGGTTAACCTCATCTCAGTAAAAGCTAATGACAGCCGATTCACTCAAGAAGAAGACCTCATTCTCTGTGATTTGGGTTCACATGTCTGGCGAGGTCTGTAATTATGGTTAGAACGCGTTCAGTCTTAATACATGCAAGGCGAAGCCTTTATTTTAGATTATTTACAACATGTATAAAGCATAACAGACCACACAGTAAAAGAGAAGTCCTGATATCAATCAACACATCTGCAATTTCAAATAGCTCTGGAATTTACAATGCATTTAATCACCGTGCTCTCAGTGACTTTAAATGCAATGTAAAAGCTGTAAAATCCAAACCAATTCCTAAGATATATTAGACATGCAAATATGCACTTAATTTGGTTTGTGGCTACGAGAGTTGATGCGACTGCAGCTGAATTACAATGAGCATCCTCCATTAAATCAGAGACGGGTCAGAATGCGTTACGCTGTCATTCCATCACATAGCATCTCCAGCCAGGTCTGTTACGTTACACACATGACCCCAGCTGTAGTGCAACGGGCCAGGTTCGAATTGATTTCAATTTCCCCTTCCTCCTCCTCTCCTTCCCCCCTCGTCTCCTCTCCTCCACCCCGTCTCCTCCTCTCCTTCCCCTCTCGTCTCCTCTCCTCCACCCCGTCTCCTCCTCTCCTTCCCCCCTCGTCTCCTCTCCTCCACCCCGTCTCCTCCTCTCCTTCCCCTCTCGTCTCCTCTCCTCCACCCCGTCTCCTCCTCTCCTTCCCCTCCTCGTCTCCTCTCCTCCACCCCGTCTCCTCCTCTCCTTCCCCCCTCGTCTCCTCTCCTCCACCCCGTCTCCTCCTCTCCTTCCCCTCTCGTCTCCTCTCCTCCACCCCGTCTCCTCCCTCAGCTGACGAGCAGACTCTGGACGAGAGAGCCAAGCTGAGTGTGGCAGCCAAGCGGTCTCTCTTTAGGGTAAGGTCTCTCTCTCTCGCTCTCTCTCGCACTCTCTGGTGAAATATGTCCGGTGAGATATCTCTCACCGGTCCTGTTCTGAGGGACATGTGACTTTAAACAGGCCTAAACCCTTACCCTCATCGTCTCCTCTCCTCCACCCCGTCTCCTCCTCTCCTTCCCCTCTCGTCTCCTCTCCTCCACCCCGTCTCCTCCTCTCCTTCCCCCCTCGTCTCCTCTCCTCCACCCCGTCTCCTCCTCTCCTTCCCCTCTCGTCTCCTCTCCTCCACCCCGTCTCCTCCTTAATCCATCGTACACAACACACCAGCTGAAACCTTGGCACAGACGGGGCAGCCATCGCTGTTCAGAGAGATATGCATTTGTTTTCGCTCCCTTCTATGCAAACTATCAGCTGAGTGTCACTCCTGTAGACGAGCTCTCCATCAAACTCCACCCTCGCCTCCACCCTCGATAACCTCTCATGCAAATCCTGAAACTCCAAACAAAGCTCCCTGGACCGCGCCACACTCCCTGGTCCCAGACGCTCCCAGGGTCCTCTTGTTCTCCCGCTCTGTGGTCGGTCAGTCATGCTCCTCCGTGTGTTCGCTGGGCCCGGCCTGCAGGAGCTGGAGCGGAGCGCGGACCCCGGGGGGGCCAAGCCCCGGCCCCGTAACGCGGCGGTGGAACGGAGGCTGCGGAGGGGACAGGACCGCTCCAGGACCCAGCCCGTCACCACCGAGGAGGTGGTCATCGCCGCCACGTAGGTCCTCGCTCACTCATCTCGTCTCCTCACCTCCACCCCGTCACTCTCCACTCCGTCTCCTCACGTCTCGTCCGTCTCCTCTCCTCCACCCCGTCTCCTCCTCTCCTTCCTCTCCTCGTCTCCTCTCCTCCACCCCGTCTCCTCCTCTCCTTCCCCTCTCGTCTCCTCTCCTCCACCCCGTCTCCTCCTCTCCTCCCCACTCTCTCTCTCTCCTCTCCTCTCCTCCACCACTCTACTCACTCACTCACTCACTCACTCACTCAGCCAGTACCTCCTCACTCACTCACCCAGAAGCTTTAGTGAAACATTCAAGGTGCTTCGTCTTTACACGTGAAATCTTTGTCTGTTGGTAACAAACGGATGTTCAATACCCTCTTCTGAATTTCCGGCGAGTAAACTTGAATATAATGTGAGGGAAACACAATTCCACATATCTTCTATCAGAGAGGAACCTTTCCAACATGGCATCCGTTAACCTTCCCCTCCCAGCCATGTGTCTGACCCCAGCTTCCTGGATACAGACACACACGGTACAATTATTCTGTTTTATTTTATTTACTTAAATTTGCAGACGTTGGTCTGCAAACGGATATTGATCTCCCTTACACCTAGTGGTGTCCTGTGTGAGGCCTTGAACTTTATACCTTCTACACAAACCACAAACCTAATGTCTCACCTTGAACCTGGAGTCCTCACCTGGAGAGCGGACTTTTCGCTTTATTTAAATCCATCGTACACAACACACCAGCTGAAACCTTGGCACAGACGGGGCAGCCATCGCTGTTCAGAGAGATATGCATTGTTGTTTTTCGCTCCCTTTCTATGCAAAGCTATCAGCTGAGGTCACTCCTGTAGACGAGCCTCCATTCCAACTCTCACCTCGCCTCCACCCTCGATAACCTCGCATGCGAATCCGGAACTCCCAAACAAAGCTCCCTGGACCGGCCACACTCCCTGGTTCCCAGACGCTCCAGGTGTCCTCATTGTTCTCCCGCTCTGCTGTCGGTCAGTCAATGCTCCCTCGTGTGTGTCGCGGGCCGGCCTGCAGGAGCTGGAGCGGAGCGCGGACCCCGGGGGGGCCAAGCCCCGGCCCCGTAACGCGGCGGTGGAACGGAGGCTGCGGAGGGGACAGGACCGCTCCAGGACCCAGCCCGTCACCACCGAGGAGGTGGTCATCGCCGCCACGTAGGTCCTCGCTCACTCGCTCACTCATCAACCTGACCACTCAATCGCTCACTCATCAACTCACGAGCTCACTCATTCACCAACTATCTGACTCACCGACTACCTCTCTCACCCACTCTCTCTCTCACCCACTCTCTCTCTCACCCACTCTCTCTCTCACCCACTCTCTCTCTCTCTCACCCACTCTCTCTCTCTCACTCACTCACTCACTCACTCACTCACTCACTCACTCACTCACTCACTCACTCACTCACTCACTCACTCACTCACTCACTCACTCACTCACTCACTCACTCACTCACTCACTCAGCCAGTACCTCTCTCACTCACTCACTCACTCACTCACTCACTCACTCACTCACTCACTCACTCACTCACTCACTCACTCACTCACTCACTCACTCACTCACTCACTCACTCACTCACTCAGCCAGTACCTCCTCACTCACTCACCCAGAAGCTTTAGTGAAACATTCAAGGTGCTTCGTCTTTACACGTGAAATCTTTGTCTGTTGGTAACAAACGGATGTTCAATACCCTCTTCTGAATTTCCGGCGAGTAAACTTGAATATAATGTGAGGGAAACACAATTCCACATATCTTCTATCAGAGAGGAACCTTTCCAACATGGCATCCGTTTAACCTTCCCCTCCCAGCCCTGTGTCTGACCCCAGCCTTCCTGGCTCCTAGCGTCTCTGCTCCAAATCCTCCTCTCACCTCCACCTCCATCGTTCTCTACCTGTCCCCCCCCTCGCCCGCCCCTGTCCTGTAGTTCCCCACTTCCTGCTGAGTCCCAGTCTGCCCTCGTGCTCAGTGCGGCGGCGGCCCGCGTCCCCAGCCCCACGCTAGTCTACAGCGTTCTGCCCCCCCGCAGGTAGCCAGCCTCGGAGCATGGGCGACCGACCAACACTGAGTCGTAGCCTGGAGACCAGCCTGTGTTTGGTGTCTTTAACAGCCTTCTAACAGGAGACTAATGCATCGTGAGCTGTTAGAGAGGTGTCTGCTGTCGTGTTCACGGTGCGCTCTGTGTTGTTGATCTTTGGCGCCCTCTTCTGGGATGTAAAGGTTACTACATGCCGTGGAGGCGCTAGCGTGAGTCATGTGGGCCTTGCGTTGCACGTCTTTGTTAGATTCTCCTTCTTTGAGCTGTGACATCGCCCCCCTCACTCATGCACATTGTTGTTCTATTATAGGCCTATATGATGTCATATTTAAAGGTGAAATATTATACCACCAGGTGTGATTGAGATTAGCCGTAACAAGCACTTCAACACACCCACTTGTGATGTCAGAAGAGGCAGACTTTCAAAACGGCTTGTTAATGGCTATTCACACTCACACCTGGTGGCATAATGTCACCTTTTAAGAATGCAGACCCACACTTCTGTGGGCGTGGCTCTGTGTAGCATGTGACCCACAGCCACGCCCACTCTGCTGTGAGCCCCTGCATGCTAACTACAGCCACGCCCACAGCAGAGTGGGCGTGGCTCTGTGTAGCATGTTACTCAAAACCACGCCCACTCTGCTGTGGGCGTGGCTGAGTGTAGCCACACCCACATCAGAGTGGGCGTGGCTCCGTGTAGTCTGTGACCCCCCACTGCCACGCCCACAAGTGAGTGTAGCCACGCCCACAGCAGAATAGGTTGTGTGTAGCATGTGACCCACAGCCACGCCCACTCTGCTGTGGGCGTGGCTGAGTGTAGCCACGCCCACAGCAGAGTGGGCTGTGCGTGGCATGCCCCCTGGCCCAGTCGGTCTCCCGCTCTTTGTGCTCACCGTCTGTCCCTCCGCTCCTCGTCTCCCCGCTCCGGTCCGGGTCTTCCCTACAGCCTGCAGGCCTCGTCCCAGCAGAGCTCCGCCGTGCGGGACGCCCGGCTGGCCCAGGACGCGCAGGAGGCCCGGCTGGACCAGGACGCGCAGGAGGCCCGCGCCTCCCAGCAGCACCAGCAGGAGGCGACGTCCACCCAGGAACCCAGGGGCCCCGGGCCCACCCAGAGCCAAGGGCCGGAGGAGCCGGACCTGTGCAGCCTCAGCCTGGCGGAGAAGATGGCGCTGTTCAACCGGCTGGCCCAGCCGCCCCCCCGGGTGGTCCGCGCCAAGGGGGACTCCCGCCAGCGCCGCGGAAACGCCCGCTACCAGACCCAGCCAATCACACTGGGCGATATGGAGCAGGTGGGCGGGGCTTCACTTCCGTCCTGTATGATGCTCTATCACTGTTATATATTGTGTGTATATTTTTTATTATCTATTATTTTTAGGGCTGTGAAACAATTGTTTTTTTTTATCTAGATTAATCTTAGTATTTGAGTTAACCCGCGATAGACACTTTAAAAGTTATTATATTTTAAATCCACTCCAATTGAAGTTAAATGACATTATCAAATGGAATGGCACATTATCATTCATACCAAATGTACCTAATATGCAAATACGAAACAAAGTGATCTTAAGTGAGTTTTATTGACTCACTCAGTGTGGGTTGACTATGAAACTTAAGGAACACCACAGATTTGGGAATTGCAAACATGCAGTTAATTAGTACAATTGTAAACCAACAGTTACTACAAGTGTTGTTAAATTCAAATAAGTAGCGCCACAGATTTGGGAAGTATAAACAGGCTGTCACTCACTGCAAGTGTAATTGAATGTAAAGAAAGTGGAACTAAAAACAAAAATGATTTCAGATACGAATGTTGACATTCAGTCGGCAGAAACTTTTCCTTTCGTTTCATGAAAACCCTCTGACACACGAGCCCCTGTCTCTGACCAGCCCTGAAACGTCTTCTCGTGTCCGCCAGTCATCTCAGCCTCAGGTCCTCAGTGTCCTCAGTGTCCTCGTCCTAGAGACGTCTTAAAGGTGTCAGCGTGTGTGTTTTTGTACCCCAGGACCTCTCAGACCTGAGCTCCGACGGACTGGAGTGCTCTGACTCCTCCCACAGCCCCATAGAGGCCTTCCACGTAAGGCCCCGGGGCCCGAGGCCCCCACTCCTGGGCTGGGCCCCTCAGAGTCCGGGCTGGCTGTCTTGAGATGTGTTTCTGTCGCGCTTCTGTTCTGTCCTGTGGTCTGGCTTCATGTCCGTTTTAAAGTGTGACGTCACCGTGTTTGTGGCTCATCCGTGCACAAACGAAGGCTGACTCTACCGTCCTGTCCTGTCCTGCCTTCTGGCTTCATGTCCGTCGGGTGTGATGTCACAGTTAGTGTGATGTCATTGTTGCTGTGATGTCACCGTCGGTGTGTAAGTTGTCGGCTCATGTGAGATGAAGGGGCCAATGGCCGACTTGACCGTTTTTTGATTGCCCGCATGCCACTGAGAAGTCTGGCGTACGTGTGGCCCCTGGGTCAGATGGAGGTGGGGGGGGCCCTGGTGTGAGTTGGAGGGGCCCCTGGGTGAGATGGAGGCTGGAGGGGCCCCTGGGTGAGATGGAGGCTTGAGGGACCCCTGGGTGAGATGGGGGGGCCTCTGGGTGAGATGGAGGGGCCCCTGGGTGAGATGGAGGCTCGAGGGACCCCTGGGTGAGATGGAGGGGCCCCTGGGTTAGATGGAGGGTGGAGGGGCCTCTTGGTGAGATCGAGGGTGGAGGGGCATCTGGGTGAGATGGAGGGGCCCCTGGGTGAGATGGAGGGGCCTCTGGTTGAGATGGAGGCTTGAGGGGCCTCTGGGGGAGATGGAGGGTGGAGGGGCCCCTGGGTGAGAAGGAGGGTGGAGGGGCCTCTGGTTGAGATGGAGGGGCCCCTGGCGGTATTTCAGCAGGGCTAGATGAGTGAAAGGATCCTGTGTTGGAGGCAGAAGCAGAGCGAGTCAACTACCTCCTCGGCCCCCGATGGTCGAGCTCTGAGGAGGGGCCATTGGTTTCACTCCCTCCTTTAGGTCGCTCAATCGGGATCCAGACGGCAGGAAGAGCAATAAATATTGAATCTTTTTAAATATTTGCCCCGTACACTCTAACTGTTCTCCTCAGTTGTAGAGGATTTAAAGGACGTAAATGCGTCTATAAAATGGTAACCATAGCGTTTCACATAAAGAACTCTTTGATTTACGTGACTCACCTTGTCGAGGCCGAGGGCTGGAGTGATGCGGCGGCATCAGGTCTCAGCTCTGGACTTGGGTCTGGACTGGGGTTTTGAATGGTTTTGCATGTGGAGGGCCGGCCCCAGCACTGTCCTCTCTAGGGATCAGACGGGCGTGGCAGGCTGAGTGGTTCGCTTGACTGCTGTGCCGAGACAGACGGCCCTTTGATGCACAGGCAATGATCAGCGTCCGCCACTACGATCTACCCGGACTGGATTCCTCGTTTCGTGTCCGTGCTCTGTTGTACACAAATATCCCCTGCTCTGACCTTTTTCTTTCTTAATCTTTACATTTCTCTACCGCTCGCTCTCTCTCTCTCATCTCTCTCTCTCTCTCATCTCTCTCTCTCTCTCATCGCGCTCTCTCTCTCTCTGTCTCTGTTTCTGTCTCTCTCGTTCTCGTTCTCTCTCGTTCTCCCATCTCTCTCTCTCATTCTGTCTCTCTGTCTCTCATTCTGTCTCTCTGTCTCTCTCTCTCTCTCTCTCTCTCTGTCTCTCGTTCTCTCTGTCTGTCTCTGTCTGTCTCTGTCTGTCTCTGTCTGTCTCTGTCTCTCTCTGTCTCTCTCTGTCTCTGTCTCTCTCTCTCGCGCTCTCTGTCTCGCGCTCTCTGTCTCGCGCTCTCTGTCTCTCTGTCTCTCTGTCTCTCTCTCCAGCTCCACAATGCCCCTGGTACTAGGCCTGGCCCCCACTCTTCTAAATCAACCCAGTCCGTGACCCTAAGGACCGGGGGCACGGTCTCCACGGACCACGCCGGGGACCTCCAGCTCGCCGCCGCCCCCTCCCAGAGGCCGTCCCGGGCCCCCGTGTCCCAGGGGGAGGAGGGCGGTGTCGCCTCTAGGGAGGGGAAAGAGGCAAGCTGGCCCTCGCCTGAGTGCAGCCTCCCTCGAACAAATCCGCCCTCCCCCAGCCCCCCAGGGAGAGGAGGCGCAGAGAGAGGGAGGAGGAGGAGGAAGAAGAGAGGAGGAGCAGAGAGAGGGAGGAGGAGGAGGAACAGAGGAGGAGCAGAGAGAGGGAGGAGGAGGAGGAACAGAGGAGGAGCAGAGAGAGGGAGGAGGAAGAACAGAAGAGGAGGAGGAGCAGAGAGAGGGAGGGAGAGGAGAGGCAGAGGAGGAGCAGGGAGAGGGAGGAGGAGGAAGAACAGAGGAGGAGGAGGAGCAGAGAGAGGGAGGAGGAGGAACAGAGGAGGAGGAGGAGCAGGGAGAGGGAGGAAGAGGAGAGGCAGAGGAGGAGCAGGGAGTGGGAGGAGGAGGAGGAACAGAGGCAGAGGAGGAGCAGAGAGAGGGAGGAGGCAGACGAGGTGGAGGAGGAGGAGCAGCTCTCCAGGGGGAGGGGTCAGGGAGCGCGGCTGGGCTCAGAGAGTCCGGAGCTCCAGAGGAGAGAGGAGCACTGCGTCGCACTGAAGGAGCCGCTGGGAACTACACTTCCCAGAATCCCACAGGAGCTGGTCTGTCGGAGAAGGTAAGGCTTTGTTCACGGACATGATGCTGCTGCTGCTTATGGTTTCATTCACCCATCCTGATAGGGCATCGCTGAACGTAGAGACCTGCATTCGAAGAGTTCATGATCCTATTATCCCCCATATGTCACCCAGTTGCACTCATTTACTGGTGATGACGAGTATGTACTCCAGGTAACCAGCCCTAACTAGTTTTGGGTCACCAGAGAGAGCAACAGAAAGTGAAGTCAGGGCAAACCGTTCAGTGGTTCCTAGTGGCAGCCTCACATCCCCTACAGAGCTGTTGTTTGCTTGCTTTGTGTTAAACTGTGCGATCCATCATGGTCCTATGCATTCATAATCTCTAAAGCTATCACAATATTGCCTGTGGCTGAGCTGTTTCAGTTATGACTGTTCGGTAGAGACAATATCAATACGGGAAATCCGCTCATCGCAGTTGATTTAACTTAAAACTTTGACTTGTTTTCTCTGAAACCACATTTCCTGTGTTGTCTGTGACAATGTCATGACATCCTGGTTGTGGTCGCTCACTCTCAGTTTCTCTCTGATCTGTTTCTGCCTCCTCTGTTTATCTCCCTTTTGTCTCTTTTTCTCTCTCTCTCTCTCTCTCTGGTCTGTCTCTCTCTGGTCTCTGGTTTCTGTCTCTCTCTCTTCTGTCTCTCTGTCTCTCACTCTGTCTCTCTTTCTCTCCCTGTCTCTCTGTCGTTACCGTAGCGACTGGGTCCTAGCTGTGCATGTCATGGCCGTAGCTTCTAACCACACATGTAGCGAGGGGGGGAAAACAAACACGTGGGTGTGATGTATCAGAGCAGAGAGGCGCGCCTCCTCCCTGCCTCCCACTGACCCCAGCGCTGCGAGGGGACAGCTTGTGGGCGGGGGGGGGGGGTATTGATGGAGGGAGGGTCCGAGCAGCAGCTCTCTGGTTACCGTTGCTCAGACGACCAGTGTGGGGTGAGAGAGAAAGACGGAGAGAGCAAAGGCTTCGTGAGGTAGTGGGACGGTACGACGGGTCGGTGGTGAGGTGCGACGTTGGCTGCTTTCCCACGCTACTCTGCTCCGACACACTGCCGAGTTTGCAGCGTGTGTGTGTGTGTTTGTGAGTATGAAAAAAAGCGCATGACAACAGTTTTGTGGCTTGTCGATTGAATGGCTGGGACTCTGCTGCCTGGATGGTTTATTGATCTCTCTCTCTCTCTCTCTCTCTCTCTCTCTCTCTCTCTCTCTCTCTCTCTCTCTCTCTCTCTCTCTCTCTCCTCTCTCTCTCTCTCTCTCTCTCTCTCTCTCTCTCTCCTCTCTCTCTCTCATCTCTTCTCTCTTCCTCTCTCTCGTCTCTCTCTCTCTCTCTCTCTCTCTCTCTCTCTCTCTCTCTCTCTCTCTCTCTCTGCAGAGTCTTCCAGACCAGACCCCCGGTCTGCTCAGCGTCCCCCGGGGGGGGACCTCGACATGGACCTGGGCGGGGTCACCTACCAGTTCGACGAGCCTGACCTGGTGACCGACCGCACCAGGAAGCTGACCGACAGACAGATGTCCATCAAGGACCGGTGAGTGTGTGGGTGGGTGGAGACCCGGTCGGTACAGTTTTGTTAGACCGTGAGAGCTGCCTGTGTTGTCTTACGATGCAAACAGAAATGGCAAAGCTCTTCTAAAGTGCAGTTCTTAAAGATGTGCTCACAGTGCTCGAGCTCAACTTTTATGGCGAGCACTTAATTCAAAATGTTTGTGTTAGGATCGGGAAATGCGATGGAAACGCATGAGCCATCGACGCTGACTGCTATTGATTAGGTGTCCGGTTCCAGAGCTTGTTATGCAGTCGGAACACTAGCCTGCTGAAGCTAGCTCTTCCTGTTCGCTGGGTCCATGTGTAATATTCAGCACAGTGTTCAGGACATGGATTTAATATCATGCCAGCCTTTTTAAAAATCCTTTTTTAAATTATTATGATGCATCGATGGTTTAGGTCTGAGATTTGATTTGACATCAAAATGACTGAAAACATAACTGCTGTTATGTCAAGCCATCCAGTTTATTGATTTAATAATACAACATAATGGAATTACATGTGCTTTCACTGTGTGTGTGTGTGTGTGTGTGTGTGTGTGTGTGTGTGTGTGTGTGTGTGTGTGTGTGTGTGTGTGTGTGTGTGTGTGTGTGTGTGTGTGTGTGTGTGTTATGAGTTGATGAGTTAATATGATTCAGTTATTTTAAGACCCCTTCTTGACGTATTTGATGTAATTGAGAGCAGGATCATGGGAAGAAGATGGAGGCAGTGTTTCTACCAAGCACGTATCTTCAGACAGTGTGGGTGTACATGATTCATAGAGGGAAACTTTCACGTTGTGGGCCGTTAACACAAAGGTGAGGGGGAGTGTCCACCGTGGAGGGTTTAGGATTGGCCATGGAAGGCCAGGCCAAGTCCATGTGCAATACACTATGGGGGAGGTGGACATGTCTGCAAGGCTGCCAGGCAGTTAAATGAATCCACACATCAGAAGAAGTCAGTCGATTGTGCGCCTGTGTCAGACTTCATGGCTCCACTGGCAGCGCAAAAGCAAACTATTTGATGACCTTTCAGTTAGACAGAGGAAGGGAGATGGCTGAAGACAAGAATGTATACAAATGCCTTTTCAATTGACTAGTATCAATGTTAGCAAGGTTTATGTCATTTGTATATCATTTTAAATTATCATTATGATTAATTTTCCCACGATAGTGTGTTTCCCGTTCTGCTGTGACCGCGCTATCCCACTGGGCTGTGAGGAAGACGCTTCTTCCCGTTGCTCTTTGCCTCTGTGCAAAAGCCCGTTTGTTCCCACTGAATACCTTTACATCTCAATCATTTTGGGATAGTTTATGCATCGAATGACATTCTTCAGATTTTGACCTACCCCATGCTTACAATGGCTCTGTTTGTCATGCCAGACTTTGTGCACTAACTGTGTATATTTATCCACCTATTGCACACTGCTGGACAACAATACAGCTAGAGTCCCGAGGGACAGTGACTGGCACCTCAGACGGGCCTCACTGGTCTTCCAGCGGCGATGTGCACAAAGTATTAATAGGTCAACAGGCTGCAGAGGTGATTGGTTAACTGGGTACTGCAGGGCAGATGTGGAGTGTCCATCACGAACCCTGCTCCTCTCGTCGGTTCTTATTAGGCTTATTAAGGAAGGCAACAATTAGTTGATTAAGCAATGAGTCAGTCGACAGAAAATGGATAAAATCTGGTTATTGGTTTAAGTTCTTAAGTACAATTCTTTGCTGCTTAATGTGGCAGTTTGATTCAATTATTTGCTCCATGGATCTTCATAAAAGGAATAGATAATATTTTATTTTTTTCTAGGGTAATTGTCAGATAAAGAACATCTACCACATCAATTCTTGTGTAACTTTTGATGCTATTTATATTAACATAAAACAGTTTAGACCAAATGATTCATAGATTACCCAAAAACCACAGTTAGTTGCAGTCCTCATCTTGAGACTGCTTTAGGTTGGTTCTCATGGAATCTAGTCTTTCCCACCAGCGCCATCTCGACCTTGAATTCACCTTTAACCTAAAGTCCACCATTTTGTTTTCCGCATCTCCAGCCTGGCGCTGCTGAAGAAGAGCGGGGAGGAGGACTGGAGGAACCGCATCAACAGGAAGCAGGAAGCTGGCGTGGCGACGGCGGCGGCGGTGATGGCAGACACCAGCGCCCCCCTGTGGGAGACGGAGCGGAACCTCCGGAAGGTAAACCCTTTGACCTGTGACCTCTCACCTCTAGAGGTCACCGCCCCGCTCCTCAGAGGCTCCGTGCGGTTATGCGTTAAGGAGGTCTGGAGCGAGGAGCAGACGGTGTTCTGCAGCTGGTGTCGGGGCGGTAGGTCTTGCAGTGTGAGTGACGCGCTGACGGAGGCCTCGGAGGGGTCCGGTGAAGGGGTAGACCAGGCCGTCATGTCACCAGGCTAATGGGGCGGTATGGCGCTCTGGAGGTAGAGACGGTTGGGCGGGAACCGGAATGTTGGCTGGTTAAAATCCCCGGCTCCTCCTTGCTGAGTGTCGAGGAGTTTGCAGCGACGAGCTGGCTGTCGCCTTGCATGGTTGACACCGCCGTTGGTGTGTGGGCGAGTGTGAGTGTGCGCTTTGAGTGGCCACAAGTTCTGCGTTACGGTAAACACCTTAAAGCCTGTTAGAGGTCTTGAATCAGAGCGCATATGTGTTGGCTGGCTGTTTCCTTCTCCTTTCTGTTCTGTCGCATTAGCATGTTTATCGTGGTGTTGCATGTTGTTCTAACAATGTAATTATAAATGTAATGCATGCATATACTAGCTCACTAATAGCTGTTAATGAATGCTTAGTTCATCAGCAACTGGCTTGCAATAAATGACCTGCTGTACATATTTCACCTTTTTTTTGTAATAATTGTGTAATTAAGAATCATCTGTCTGTCATATACTTTTAACCTTGTTTGTTTTTTCGTCATTTTTTTTATCTGCTTCCATGCTTTCTGTTTTCACCTCTGTCTTCTTATTCACAATAAACGTTCCTCCTCTGCATGGCTGATCTCTTCTTTCATCGCTGTACTTTCTTACGGAGGCTAATTCCCGCTCGGCTACTTAAGGTTTACAGTGGTTTACTGGGATGTAGCACAGCCAGGGGCATCGTTAGACTTCAGGAAGTGGCTTATTGCTTTTAGAAACGGTTACTGAAACGCTTTACAATAGACTACCTGGTAAGATTTCACAAAATAAACTCCTTCTGTTAGTTTGTTTCTCTTCATGGAAAAGCGGGATTTGACAAATTACTATTAAAGGGAACTGGCAGGGGTCAACTAGGGGTCAAATAGGGGTCGGCCAGGGGTCAAGGGGAAGTGGCTCTCTGTGATTCTCTCGGGGGTTGGTGGAGGTCTGAGATGTTCCAGTCTTTGTCCCAACTGGTCACGCCTCGTTCCACTTTAACAGCCGCTAATCCCTTAAGGAGCTGCGACTGGACCGCGGCCGTGGGCATTCCCGTCTGGTTCCGTCTCGTTGTGATTCTGGCTGTGACCTTGTTTGTTGGGGCGGGAGGGACATTCCCTCCCCCCACTCAACACCTCCCCCCCCTGTCCCCCCCCCCCCCTCCCCCCCTCGTCTGTAGGAAGGCGAGGCAGCCATGGTGATTGATGGGTGTGATGTGTCAGAAGAGCTCTGGGTAAGGCCGATGCACGCGGCCTCCCCCCGTGTTGTACAACCACACTCACGCCAACACCTGCTCCAGGCTTAGACTCAGCCCTGGGAAATACTGAACTGTTTCAGCAGGGCCACATCATGGTGGACTGCAGACTGATCTATCTAAACAAATACAACTCATGCACAATCTCTCACTCTCACTCACTCACCCACTCACCCACTCACTCAGGTATTCATTCCCTCACTCCCAGAGGCGGTGTGTTTGAAGGTGGGGTCTGGTGTTGCGTTGGTATTCTGGTGCGCTGGGATCAAGGTCTATCTATAAAGTAGAGCTGCTGAAACGAGAACCATCATTTAAACAACAGGAAATGGTTTGAAACAACGCTGGGGTACGTTGTCTGCATCGGGGACTGCGTGGTGAAATGTTTTCATTGATTCAAAGTTGAGGTCAGGAAACGATGGAAGTCTAAGTCTGATTTCAGAACTTAAAATCAGACTTAGAAAAGAGCTTCAGATTCATTACAGTTACTGCTGGGATTCTGTCCTCCTTTCGAGATTCATTGTGTGTGTGTGTGTGTGTGTGTGTGTGTGTGTGTGTGTGTGTGTGTGTGTGTGTGTGTGTGTGTGTGTGTGTGTGTGTGTGTGTGTGTGTGTGTGTGTGTGTGTGTGTGTGTGTGTGTGTGTGTGTGTTTTGTCGTGTGTGTGTGTCATGTGCTCGCTCTCCTCTTCTTCCCCATCACCTGCGCCCGTCTCTCGGTATAGGAGCCCACCTTCTCCTCCACGGTCTCGCTTGCTTCTGAGCTCCCGCTCTACACCTACCCCCCCAGCGAGCCCAGCAGCCAGGTAGGAACCCTTCTCACAGCCTCCTGCTGTCTGCTTCACGCTGTCTGTCCTGCCGTCTCTCCACCTGTCTGTCTGCTGCATGCGCTGCCTCCTGCTCCATGGGCTGAGATGCAGCTCACAACCCACCACCTCCACCCTATGTGGTCATTGCCACCAGAGACTGTGGGGTGAAGATGTCATGCACATGCCTGTAGGAAGCGTAGGATAGGAAGTTAGGAAGTAGGACAAGTATTGGACAGTACCCATTCTGCTATTCTCACACGCAAGCGTTTTAAAATGGAAACGACTCGATTTCTGTCTGTTCTTTCTAGCACTTTGTGATGTGATGCAGAGCTAGTAGTAAAGTCCTTTTTTATTTATAGGCTGCTTCTTTTAACCATTGCTCATCTCGTACGTATCGCCGCTTACCTAACCCATGAGCAAACCATTCTCCCCCGCAACACTCCCACCACATCCTGTCCATCAATCCCACACCTGACGCACCGTCCAGGCTATTCCAAAGTTCTGTGGTAAGAGACATTCAGATCCCAGCCTGCCAAAGCGCTCTGTGTTGAACAACACGCTGTCTGTGCACTGAGCTCAAGCTTCGCTTCTGCAGCGTGCAGACCCCCCGCTGTGATCTGGGGGTGCAGCTTCCTGCCCCCCCCCCCCCCCCCCCGCCGGGACGTTCCTCATCCTCCATCTCA